>CAJPEX010001433.1:19305-52961 GCA_905338405.1 Notodromas monacha | reverse complement strand
GAAATGCAAATACGTTTTCCGATCTAAGCGCTTTATTGCAAGGAAACATCCAGATTTTCTGGATGCTGAACAACTGTTGATACCAACAACAACAAAAGAACCGCAAAACTTTGTAGCGTGTCAACAAAATGGTGCGTGAACCGTTCAAATTCCGGGATAAAAAGCTTGTGGTAAGGAAGCCCCTTGAATGTGTCCCTTTGCTTGAGTGAAAAGGTTTGCTTGAGGAGGAGGGACGAAGGCGAAGACATTCGAGCTTCCGGAACTCGAACTTGAGCCGCCTAAAATGAGAATTTAATGAATGACGAGGATGTAATTATTATTCATGGTCTCCGGAAGAGCTCACCTTTCTTCTTCTTCTTGCCAGACTTCTTTTTCTTGCCATGCTTATTGTGCTTCTTCTTGGACGATTTCTTACCGTGTTTGGAGGATTTCGCGCCCTTCTTTTTCTTGTGTGAGCCCTTTTTGTGAGACTTCTTCTTTTTGTGTGAACTACCTTTCTTGCCGGACTGTGGAAGAAAGTTAAGGTCTCGAATATCTGTATTGTGTGCTATGAAACTGTGGGAACTCACCTTTTTCTTGGATTGTTTATGCTTTTTGCCCTTCTTGCCCTTGGAATATTTCTTTGCAGCCTTCTTCTTCTTGTGGTGCTTCTTCTTCTTCTTCTTGTCGTAGTACTTTTTGACATGGCCGGATTCTTTCTTTTTGTATACCTTCTTGAAGCCCTGTGGTAATGAGGAAAAAATTCATTAGAACGAGCTGCAAGGTTTATACTTCACCAAGCATGCTTGCCTTCTTCTTGTGTCCCTTCTTATGCATGCCCTTGGATCCCTTTTTGGAAGATTTCTTTTTCTTGTGTCCCTTCTTCTTCTTGCCGTATTTCTTGGCGGATTTTTTGTGGGATTTCTTCTTCTTACTGTGTTTCTTCTTCTTTCCGGACTTCTTCTTCTTGGCGTGTTTTCCATGCTTTTTCTTCTTGTGACCCTTCTTTTTCTTGTGGCTTTTCTTCTTCTTGTGGCCGCCTTTTTTCTTGTGAGATTTCTTCTTCTTGTAGCCCTTGGAGTGCCCTTTGTGGAGAAAGAGGAAATTTTCATAACTCTATCAGGAGAGAAATATATACTGCGAGCTTCGTAGAGAGAGAACCCCTTGAAACTTTTCGATAATTCGTTATTGCCCTTTGAACTTTTCATACGGCGCAAGCATTCGTTGTTCTACCGCACCTCCAGCAGATGCGACGAGATCGAAATGCTGTCCAGCGGCAGGCAAAAGAGTCGCTTCGTGAAGAACTGAAGCATCAGTGTTGAGGTCTTGTTCTACCAATTCCGAACCTTTCCTTACTACATCGGGGATATTTGATATAGCCGGGTTTCCAGCTTCCTCCGGATGTTGCCCTGGGTCTCCGCGGAAGCGGTCACTCAGTTCTGAGGCTGAAGCAACCGTAGCCGCGATGACCAAAAGAAAGGCAAGCGACTGGAACAAAAGGAAAAATGAGTTGACGAGAAGTTATCCACTTGTGTTGATAATTGAATATGAGAAAAAAGGAACCAAGAACAAGCAATTGAAGTACAGTATATGTGTGAAGGAAGATAGATACTCTAGAAGTAGGACAGACCCAAAATGTGTTGAGACTACCGGGTCTATGACTAAATAGAATAATTTTCCTTATCATGGAAATAATTGCTAAAGCAGAGATCCTTTACTTCAGCCGATTATAGGTTCTCAGTTTGTGCTCCATTTAATTTAGAGGCTCCACGTCCACCCCCATGATTGTTGAAAAAAATCATTTACGGATTAAAATCGATTGCCAAGATTAAGATTAAAATATAAGAATTAAAGTATTGTATCACGACCATAATCCCGAAAAAATACTCCTGTTCAATTCAAGAAAGTTGGAAAAAATTTATCTTCCATGGAAATAATATATTCCAGAAAGGGCTATAATAAAGTTGAAATAAACACACATTTCATCTCGAGATTGTGATCCGAAAATTCGAACGGTCAAGAAGCCCTGCTAGAGAGTTGAAAACTCATCTGACATTGAAGTACTAAGTTCACTTTAGGGCTTAGGCTAGAAAAGATGAATTTTGGAAAACCTTGACCGACAAAAACGCATCTTCGTAATTCGTAACATACCCATCTCAATCGGAGCACAGCCATTATGATGACTCACACCCAACCCGGGAACCAAGTTTGAAGATTGCTCCGAGGAAATGGAGCAATCTTTTGCTCTCGGGTTTGCTTCGAGGTAGATTCCCAAGTCCCCCCAGCATTCGAGTACGAGTTAAAGTGAACAGGAGAGAAGGTGAAGGAAAATCGAGCTTTTTTGGAAATGCACAGGAGAAGCTGAGTGAGAAACTGATACTCTGCTCGGAATCCAGAGACGCTTTTTATAGCAACAGTTGCTTCTTGGATAAAAGCAGGAAATAATACGTAGTGGTGGCGTCAGACACGAAAGAAGAACCGAACTTTGCTGAGTAACTTTTCGCCCCAATGACCTGAGGATCGTCTGGGATTTCAACTACCGAAGTCCCGGAAATCCACAGCATCACATAATAGATTCGATTTTCATTCAATGACGTAACGGCGGTACAAACCTAGTAACCAATCCCGTGAAGCAAAACTCAGCAGAGAAATTGGTCATTTTTGCACAGGAAAATCCGGGAATTCTCGTGGGAAAAGCAGCAGGTGACTTTGACTTGGCATTGACAGAGCACCATAGATGATTTCGATTCGAAGCCATAAGAATTTGAGTTTCGTTCTAGTCTGACAAAAATTACTTGTGACCAAGAAACGCGTGTTTGCTGGTTCGTCACGTGTGTCACTGAATCATGAATTCTTGCTATCGTTGATGGGGGGACTTCTGGTACAGAAAATTCTGCCCCTTCTTGGCCATGTGTTTAAACAGGTGCGGGGTTCGGAATCCAGCTCACACAATCAGCAGACATTCCCCATTGTTCAACATTACTCAATATTGAGCGTTTGTGTCAAATGGCTGCTTTCACAAGAGTGCTCATGTATTCGGAAATTAATGACATACCTTAGATTATTCCCGATGGCCGATTATCCTGGGTGGGCGTCTCCCTTCGGAAGCACATCAACAGTGCCACTTTCTTTGGGCTCTTCCTGAACTGAGCATGTGGTTTTCAGACCCCATTCGCGAAATTTTGACGGATGATGAAAGTGCGTCGTATTTCTCTAAAAACGTTTTTTCCCATTTTTCTGATCACATATTTGTCTCATAGAAGCTATCAAGTTTTCTTGAAATCTACAGAACTGCCCGAGGATATAGCCGCGAAAATTTATTCATTCAAACCTTGATGCTGAAAAGAAACATTTTGTGAAGAACTATAAAGCAACTGGTTTTAAGACATCAGCATCTGCGAAATTATTACAGCGACTAGTGGTAGTGAGTCGTTTTTCTTTGATAAAAGCGTTTCCAGTTCCCCTGATCTCTCGATTTTATTTGTATAGAAGCTATCAAATTTTTGAAAAGCCACAGAACCGTCCGAGAATACGGACGCGCAGTTATACTGTACAGTACATACAAACCGTGTAAATAAGGGAGCGACAGATTTCTTGGAGAACGTTTCACAAAAGCGCCCAATCGAATTTAAAACTTTAGCCCTTCAACAATAATTATTTTATGATCTATTGAGTTTTTAGAATACATTTTTCGATCGTATACGATTTGCAAGAAAAAGTCGCTGATGCATAAATAGGATGGATTGCGGTCGTATTATTGTTCTCCTCAGTAGTTTTTATCTCAACTTTGCCTTCGAGCTCAAAATAGGTAAGATTTGTTTTATTTAGTAGTTGTCAGTGGAATAATCAACGGTCAACTACAGTTGCTCTATTTAGCAAAAATGAGGACGAAGTACTGAAGGAGGTCGTGAAGAAGACCGTGATCGATGGAAGCTCTGGGGTTTCCTCAGTGACAAAAACATCTTACATTCCGATTGATGATTTACAAGATGATGCTGATGCGTTGATCAGAAAGGGTTGGTTTTACATGAAGTTCACTTGATGGAAAAAATGGAAGCAATTCAATTTTTTTAAAGTTTGCCCAGAGTTGAAGGGAGACGTTATCGCAGTCCTTGATTTCACGTGGGATGATTGGAAAGCAGGGAAAATATTGGCGGAGCAGCACGATTTAATCTATGTGACAATTGATGTCACTAATCGGAATTTCATTCAGGCTGCTGATGATTTTTTGCGCGACAAAAAAGGGAGCGACGCAGGATTTATAGTTCAAAGCTCTGCTGGTGAGGAAAATATCAACTCTAATTCCCCTTCGATCAATGCACTCAATAATTGGTTATATTTTCCTTTGCACACAGAACTAGACCAAACATTGCGATATTTAATTGGAGAAACGTCACTCATGTTTATCATCTCCGACAATCTTGACGAAAGCGTGACACAAAAGCTTAAATCGCTGAGACCGACACCTACGCAATATGTTTTCATTGCCGATGCTGAACAAAGTTCTGAGCTTTCCTCCAAGGCGAGATTTCATTTCTGGTCTTAGCCTGAAAATAAATTGAATTTCTCTTTGTCGCTTTCAAGGCCCAAGAAGCTGGAATGATCACCAGGGATACTTTGTGGACTCTGGTGATCACGGATTTTTCTTACAGCAAAAGCTTTGTCTCTAGTTTGCAGCTGCCACAAGCCACAAGCATCACTGTTCTATATCCATTAGGTGATCAATGCTGCAAAATAGTTACTGGTGATCAGTGTGATCAATGCGACTTCAGCGTAGGTTTGCTAAATTTCGAACCTGATGTGATTCAATAATTTAAATTTTGCGCAGATTCGAGAAGGTTTCGCCAATTTAACTTCGAAACTGATCATGACAGCCATCAGACAATCGTTTCTCGATTCGAAATTCGGAACGTCTTTGCGAAGTAATCCCGTCAATTGTTCGTACTTCGGATCGCCGGCGCCTGGCGTCCATCGAAGCGCATTTGAAAGTACTTTTTCTGAAGTTCGTCGATCTTACAAAGCGCTGAAAACGTCGGCGATCGGGCGGCATTACTTGGATTTGAATTTGTCGGTCATCGTTACCAACGAAACGAAGTCGACGACGGTAGTTAGTGGTCTATTTTGTAGTTGAAATGATGGCAGTAATTGGTGTTCTTTCCAGATCGGCTCTTGGAATCGAGAATCTGGGTATACGCCAGCAAATGTCAATTTTACTCACGATCCTCTCAGGCGCGTTTACAGAGTAGGCATGGTGCAGGTGAGAAAATCCTACCGTTTTCCGAGATGAGCAAATATTAGATTCGATCAATGGAAAACAGAGTGCGCCTTGGCTGTATGTTGACGGGAAAACGAAAGACGGAAAGCTGAAATACGCCGGCTACTGCTTTGACATGCTTCAGAAAATGTCATCGATGGGAAAATTTGACTACGAAATCGTTTTTCCGCGGGATGGAGCTTACGGAGTGAAACTTCCGAATGGATCATGGAACGGAATCATTGGAGAATTGGCCCGTGGCGTCAGTTATTTTTTCATAACGTCATACTGAATTAAAAAAAATTATAACTGTTGCAAAACAAGGGCAAGTTACACGCTGATTTTTGAAAGATGTACGCGTCCACGTAAAAAAAATCCCTAAAACGCCAAAGAACTTCCGTTTTTCGACTGCGAAAATCTACAATTCATTATAATTATGGTCTAGTCACAGCATATGCTTGCGACATATGATGTAGAAAACTCATAGTCAGAGAAGTTATGCTTGATATTCATGGAGTCCATCTCAGTAAATATCATACAGGAATATAAGGACATTATTTAGCGATTTTACGCATTTTCATTCAAAAAATAAACGATGAATTCTCACAAAGCCAAAATTGCAATGTTTGAGTCAACGAATGTTAATTCTGATCTCCATATTGCCAACACTTGTTGCTAGGAGGCACAACCTTTTGAATATCGAAGACCACCGTTTATACTTCGTGAAATTTTTTTTATTTTTTTGGAAGGATTTTACCAGAAAAATTTTAGGAAGTGATGAAACTTAAATATACTGCCAAAAAACGGACTGAACTAATCCCATGTCCATGCCCAATATCATGAGGTATTTGAAGTAAATGCATCGTCAGTTTTTCAAATGAAATATTTATTTACCCAGCATATTAATTAGCGAGTTCATTTCTCAAGTACTGTATACCCGTCATTCACTGTATACTCGTCTATGATAAAAGCTCTGAAGCCCGCTGTCACAGAAATTACTTAGGTGACGGATTACTCCGAAAACCTTCAACCAATGAAAAACTGCGTTCCGGACGAAGTATGGCATTCTTAGAATAAAAGTATACCGTGGATATATTTACTCAGGAAATCGATATGATAGTGGCGTCACTGACAATGACAACGGAACGAGAGGAAGTGATAGATTTCGTCACGCCCTACTTCGACCAATCGGGATTATCGATCGGTATGAAAACATGCGAAAATTCCAAATCCGGACACGTACGGTGAAGTTCAAATTTCATCGCCCGTTTTCTCCCACAGTCGTCCGGAAACGTGTCCGTGAGACCGACCTGTTCCAGTTCATGTCCGTGCTCAAGTGGGAAGTCTGGATGAGCATGGTGGGCGCTATGTTCGCCACGGGGCTCCTCATTTGGCTCCTGGATAAGTACAGTCCTTACAGCTCTAGAAACAATACCGACTTCTATCCCTACGAATGCAGGTGATTCGAAAAAAAAAAAGCGGGGGAAAATTTTTTTTTCTCACGTATTGTCCAGGAAGCATAGCCGATGCAAGCATTGATAACGATGAGTTTTTCACAGGAGATTCACGCTTCAAGAAAGTATTTGGTTCGCCTTGACTTCTTTCACACCGCAAGGCGGCGGCGAACCACCAAAGGCTCTTTCTGGAAAAATTCTGGTAGCTTCATATTGGCTCTTTGTGGTCCTGATGCTTGCTGCTTTCACGGCAAATCTTGCCGCCTTTCTGACAGTTGAAAGGATGCTGGTTTGTTTTTTTTTTCCTGAATACAAAGCAGACGGATGTTAAACTCCCTCTTCCTGTTTCAGGACTCTGTTCAGTCGTTGGAGGAGCTGGCGGAGCAGTCTCAGATAAATTACACGTCAGTCGAGAGCTCGAGCGTTTCCCAGTACTTCGTGAACATGGCAAGCGCAGAGGAGGAACTCTACAAGTACGCTATCATTCATACAGATTACCGTCAGCTGCAAACATTTCGCGTTCGTTTGAACATGCTCCTGATAAACCCAGTGCACACTTCAGAACACAAAGCAAAGATTGTCAACGAATATTTACAGCCGTCATCATAGGTTATCCCGAAATAATCTTCATCGACTGGTCAGAAGCGCATGGCCTTTGACACTCCTTCAGATTCAGCTGCAAAAACGATGATCAATGTGTCCTCAACGTAATTTTCCGACTTCGTATGATTATTCTTTTCTTTGGATTGCGTAGAATATGGAAGGAAATCACCCTGAATGCCAGCGCTGATCAGGCCAAATTTCGTGTCTGGGACTACCCAATTAAGGAGCAGTACTCACACATCCTGAGGGTAATGAACGCGACTGGCTTCGTTGCTTCTCGTGACGAGGGATTCCGAAAGGTACTTCAACATTTATTGCGATGCCACGCATTTTCAAGTGGCAAACAATGATCCATAAATTATCAGTTCTTTACTCCGTCGACCAAAGTACAGTACAGTACTGATTAAAGGAAGTAATTGCACTTTCTTCAACCTGCAGTATGTGCGTAGAACCCACAAATTACAAGCCGACATAACTTTATCGAACTACAGTACACGGATGTCTTAATTAGAACAATGCGTGTCCAGAGAAATTATCGAGAAGACAGCCCACCAATCAGATACTCGGGCTAATCCTCCAATTACTTAATTATATCGGCGAATAACCTAGAAATTAACAGATTAATACGCCTAATGTCCAGAACGCACTAAAGTAGTTGACGCTTGAACTCACCATGTCGAAGATTGATTTAAGACACGATTTTATCAACAAACAGTAACTGTGCACTCAAATTAAATACTAACAGCAGGTACAGTCTCTAGCTTTGAATCGGACTTCCTCTTTTTTCTTTACTCAAGAAGATCACAAGGAAATTAATTTTGATCAAAAATCTTTCAGAATATAGCGGGACACTTTTTAATTCTATCCGAAATCTTGAAAGTCACCATGTTCAGACGCAGAACTGATCTTTCCCGGGTACATGTTCATTTTTAATACCTGTTCATTATTAATTTTATCCGGAGTATTTGTATAAAATGTCCTATTTGTTTTCTTATTAAAAATATTATATACTGTATATATTGACAGTGGAGTCCCTATAACGAACTGTTTGAGGAGTCCCGAGAGGTTCACGACTAACCCTCTCAATATGCATATTAGGAACCCACGTCTGTATTTGGGTACGGTATTTTGCGTGCAGGGGTTGTTGAATAAGAGGGCTGCAGATCGCGTAGGTTTTAAGGAATAGGTTAATTTCGAATACATCATTTACTGTTCATCCAAGTAGGATGAGGAATTATTTTCAATGAACGAAATAAATTCCTCGCCGCGGAGACTTTATTCTGTTGACATAACGGGATGCCAGCATCACCGCGAAAGCAGCATTCACTGAAAGTCGTGGCCAGTGACTCATCGTGGCATTGTCTCCGCATTCTCACGCAGGTGCGGGAAAATACGCGGGGCGAATTCGCTTTCATTCACGACGCGTCTGAAATCAAGTACGAGGTTTACAGAAGCTGCAACTTGACGGAAATCGGGGAGGAGTTCGGGGCCCAACCGTACGCCGTCGCTGTGCAGCAAGGATCCAGCCTCAACCAAGAAATATCTTCAATGTGTGTTACCATAATCTAAATTCAGCATACTTCAGTAATTTAGTTAGCGTCAGTCGCATTTCTTTCAAGAAATATTTTGAGGTTTTTTTGCGTATGTTTTTTTGTTGTTGTTGTTGTTGCAATTTTGTGCTTCCGTTGTTGGAGCCGTGTTTGGAAAATACTTCACATATCATGGAGTATAGAAGGCATTCTACGACCTTCTCTCTTCCAATTGCTACTCACACCAAATTTAAAATTATGGAAAAAGCGAAGGTTTAAAATTAATTTTGCAGTAGTGAGCTGGACAAGAGATTCTTTGGCTACTTCTCGTCAGCACATTTTCATGATTTAGCGATTAGTTCAAATTCTATTGAATGATGCATTTCAAATCATTTTCAAAACTTTAGCTTAAGTGGTCCAGAACTAAGAATCATCACGCGATCAAAACGGCGTCGTATTTCGTAATTTTTGAGTTAGTGATTTGAATGTAGTCTTAGAATGTGCTCTGATTAGCTATAAGAAGGTGCCCATAAGTCAAAACTGAACTTGAAGGAAATGTTACAGAGCCTTGCTTCGAGTCCTTTCATTCACTCAGGGTGATCTGGATTCCGGAGTAATCTTTTAGAAATTTCATCATTCAAAAATGTTATTTAAAATGGCAGCGAAAAAAAATTTCAACCATCCCTCACGTATTTTTCTTGAACTTTCTTCCCTCGAGGGCTGTCTGGATCTTCATGCTGGTTTCGCCTTACCTTTGAACCTACTAACTTTGATATAAACGAACCCACACTGCACTCCAACAACGTATGACGACCTGCACAATTCAAGTGACATCTATGTGACATCCAGAAAAGATAGTGATGGAAAAAGCACACTTTATTTCCGCCTACCTCATCTTGGTCGTTAAAAACGGAAGTTTGATTAATGGCAGCAATAACTTACTGTAAAAAGACAGTACTTTGCTGTATATTGTAATATAAAGCCAGGAGGGATATGGTTTTACTGTACTGCATAATACAGTATTTGTTATCATAACTTTATTATTTGTTTTGTTGGCATATGAATCACCTTGTTGCCAAGGCATCCTCAAGCTTCTCTATATACTGTAATTATTAGTACTCGAGCAATTTTATGAATTCAGTTTGAATTATTCACAAGGAAATGCTGACCTTGAGGCGTTTGTTCTTAAGGATTCTGGAACTGCAGAAGGACAGGTACTTCGAAACCTTGTCGGGGAAGTACTGGAATGCGTCGCAGAGAATAGATTGCGACGACGATGAAGGAGAAAGCGGGATAACATTGAAGAGCTTGGGCAAGTGGAGCTGAAGTGTTTTGTATTCTTTGAAGATGCGTTATCTGTTGTTCTAAGTCAAACCATCTTAAGCATGTGCATTTTTTCGTTTTCAGGGGGAGTTTTCATTGCAACTGGCTTCGGTTTGGCGTTCGCAATCATCGTCATGATCCTGGAAATTCTTTACTTCAGAGACCCAACGAAGGGCAGGAAGCCGGAGAATCAGATGGTAACTATTTGCTAGGAAAGGCTATTTTATTGTCGATGATGATGAAGTACAGTATCATGTCTGTTTTATCATTCCGGTAGAACGAAGAACCCCGATTGAAGGAACCCACCTACTTCACAGATAGCGACTTGACTCGAAGTCCAATAAAGAAGGGCGTCGTTTCGTCGAATTACCCGTTTCCTGACTGGCAGAGAGTGCAAAAACTGGGACACAAAATCGGCCAATGACGACCTCTAAAATTTATATATTTTTTTCAACGAAGGCGGGTCTCCGTTGAAAAAATCACGAAGTCTTGATACTGTATCCGATGAGCACCAACGAAAGACGAAAAAAGTTCATTTAACTCACAATTGCGCAATTTATAGTACAGTAATAGAATTGTGATGACATCAGAAGTCAGTCATCTCGGCATTTTTTTTATTTCGAAATTCTCGATTTGTAAAATTGGTGTTCGAGTAAAACAAAATGAAATACTGTACTGCAATACATTGTATCCAGAAATTGGGAGTGATCCTGTTCGATTAGTAGAATACGATGCTCTAAAAGTCTAAATGAGTATCCTTCGATCCTAGCAGCATTGCCTAATCAAACTTTTCACGGCTTGATTTGGTGCCTCGGGCATATAGTACGTGCATTAAAACTTAGCCAGTGTTTACTTTCTCCACATGCTCAAATTTCATGGGAAACACTACTTTTTACATTTTTTTCTTTCTTGCTGCTGTCGGAAAACAACGCAACGACGGAGAGCGGGAGCGGAGCGCCTCGGCGTCGTCAATCTCTTCACTTGAAACGATAAGAAATGTTGCGTAAACAAGCTTCAGTCACTCACCAACACCCATGACGATGTCACATGCTTGATATTTAGGATGACTTTACGGCTCATTCTTGCATAAGATGAAAAAAAACCAGAGACATGATAAGAATGCCGCTTTATTGCGCTCAAGAAAAAAATACTGGTTTTAATCGACAGTGCTTTACACAAAATACGAGGCAAATGAATGTATGGAGAAAAAACAGTTGTGATACACATACGACGTCAGCGTTCGGTTAGAATTATTTCAAAGGGAGCGGGTCGACGTGCAATTGGGTCCCCATGATTCCCCTTCATATTTGGGACAAATCCTTTGGGGAATTCGATATTGAAATTCGCAAGAAGATATGAGATGAAGATGAATACTTCCATGTATGCTAGCTGCTCTCCGAGGCATCGTCGCTTTCCTGAAAAATGGGGAAGCGGGGGAACTCTAATTATTAAAAATATGCGTATGGAATAAAACTTACCGGCTCCGAAAGGCAGGAAACTAGGGTTTTGTTTCTTCACTAATTTCCCTGATTCCAAAAATCGCGTGGGATCGAATGCTTCTGGATCCGTCCAGTGTTTTGGGTCGCGATGAACAGCATTCAGGTTCGAAACAATCCAAGCCCCCTTTTGGGTTTTTTGGAATATTAATGCATTTCCCCGATAATATTTAAAAAGTAGCCCCGCCGGAAAGTCTTCTGAATTAAGCTGTCTATAGGTTCTATTCACTATACAAATAGTTGGTTTCGAAGTCAACTAATTTTCGTGTTAGCGCATGGCGAAGTTGGTTATTCAGTTGCACATGAATTGGAAACACGAACAATGGAGATTTTAGGCCAAAATTTGCTCTTAGCGAAACATTAATTTCTTGAATTCTGTAAGAATGCCCTGTTTTGAAACGACACTTGAACCCCATGTGTATTAGAAAAGAAAACAAAGTTTTCAACGAGCATTTTTTATTTTCCGGAATACCAAATATAAATCGAGGACAATGTATAGGCTTACCTTCGGGATTAAATATCCTCGGAATTCCGTGTCTGCTGATGCGAAATGAGGAACTCCCAAAGGAATAACGTCGGCGAATCTCTGAATTTCTTTCACCGTCGCCTCCAAATAGGGTAGCCTAAAATCCAAGCAGGAAATTTATGCCATAAGCACATCTTTGAAAAAAATTTGCAGAAGTACCTCGGTTTATCGTGTTCCCAGGACGGTAGCCGATCTTTCCCAACAATTTCATCCAATTCCTCTTGGCATTTGTTTTGCACATCACGATATTGGGCCAGCAAAATGAACGAATAACGCAGTGTTGTAGCAACCGTCTCAGTCCCAGCAGCAAACAGGCCAGTAATAACTGCTGACAGGTGTTCATCTGGTGCAACGAAAACTTTTGTTCTTTTTTTCCAAGTTGACTAGCAAAATTAATGAATACCTGAAAAGGGTTCAGCATCCTGAGGGTTTATAGCTCCTCGCCTAATCCGCTCAGAAATATAATCATCAGTTACATCTTGCGGCATGTGCGGGACATTTCCCTTATGCAAAGCTTTGTGCTCCTCGATTTCCCTCTATTATGACAATGAATTATTCATAAAGCAATAAATAGTTGAAAGTTGGCGTCTCAGTTTATGTTTCCAAGGTTGAACGAAACCAGGAAAAGAGCTGAAAATGACAATCACCATCTTGAGGTTTTCACGGATTCGTGTTCAAATTCAGCATTTCAAACACAATTATACGTTTGAATAGCCAAAAGAATATTGAAAAGTGAACAGCAGTACAATTCCTTTTTCATCATAAAAAAAACCGGTTAAATGCTTTCTTTATACAAATGTTTTACAGTACTTGCTCAAGTCTAGCATCCTGCACAGATATGTGGTTGCGTAAGTAATCTTGACTTGAAGGCTTGTTATTGACGATTTACTTTGAGATATTTCACATAGAACCACGAAGAGTCGAAATGTTCGACGTTATCTCATGTGTTTGTAACACGTGAAAAGGGACGCCGTTGCTTAACGTAAAGTGATTTAGTTCGCAAAATGAGAAGGATTGCAGAAAAATGGAGTGCCCCTTTCATTGAATAACTTGATTTCCCACGATTCATTTTTTAAATAAGATTCACGCATTTTCGAAAATAACTAGTTTAATTTTGCAGTGTATTAAAAAACAGGAACGGGAAGTTCTCAGATCACGAATGCAGAACCTTCGAAAGAAAAAAATATAGATGTTATGCCATGTATACCTTGAATTCATCTGTAAGCTCTGGCGAAAGTTCCTTTGCAGCTTTCATCAGGCGACGAAATTTCGGTACAAAAGTGATTAGTGATGGAAAAAACTGCGCAGGACCGAGTTGGTTGACGTATTCACCAAATTTCCGACGATTTTGGATCATTCGAATCGCCTTTTCGTCAGTCAGACTCGTCTGCTTGTCTATTTCAGACATTTTACTTTTATTAAACGCTTAGAATCCCTCCAGTTTTTAATAAGCTGCACTGACTTGTGGCAAGTTTCCATACAATATTGAGCACGGCAACGTCTAATCGTCCGTCAATAGCCATCGGCTTCCCAAGATTGTTGGCTTTGTAGGAATCAATCAACGAAACAACCTCGTTGGCAACCAATGTTTCCAGACTTGCCCGCCCAACACCAAAGGATTTCAAACTTTTCATAACAAACGTGCGATTCTCGTGCCAAATCTTGCTGTTTCCAACCAGTCCTTAAAAGATAATTATTCCGCGTGCCCATCCAGCCAAGAGTCTCTTCCCCACTCAGTCACTAACCTTTTCCTGTGGCAGAAATTACATCCAGCAAGAGGAAATGAGGTCGATCAATGAACGCCATCATTGATAATCCTTCAGACACAGCGTCGCAGTCATTAAGAATTATTTGCAGGGTTCCACAGAGGTTCACAGACATCACAGGACCGTATTTACGACTCAAACTTGTGTAGTTTTCCCAAGGGGCAATCGGGTCCATCCACGGAATATAACCGATAAGTGGAACACCCCAAGGTCCTGATTAAAAATTTATTCGGCATCAATTTCATATCCCAGAATTCATAAAACAAGAAACGTCTCACCCGGGGGCATTTTGGTCCATCGCCACAACAACCGAATGAAATAAGTAAGCAAGAGCACGAGGACACTGGTTAGCAGTAGACCAGTTACGGCCATTATATGAATCGAATGCTCCAAGTAAATCTCGTTTTGCATATAATGCTATTTTGATCCAAGTGTGTTGACTCGTTACCCGATTGAACTGAACTAAAGAACCTGCATTGAGACTGCAAGAGATGGCGCCTATACATCATCCGTCAATCTCCGTGTTTTTGACGATAAGCAATCTCACGTAAACATGCTTCAGTCGCGCTTGAAGAACTTATAGTGACTTTCATATGTGTGATATTCAGATTGATTTTACGCTCGATTTTGCAAAGCGATACAGCTTTAAATCTGAAGTAGAGGTGCTCCAGTCATGAGGGGCCAATACGAGTGAAAACCCCTGGTTGGTCGGAACTAGTGAACTTCATTAAACAGCATTAAAAAAAATATATATATATGCGGATTTAATGGATATATTTTCTCGCGTAGCATCTCCCTCATGGCCAGGGTACCACACCAATAATGCAGCTAGGGCCATCAAATGTTCCTATTTGAACAAGACTTAGATGGAATTTAATACATTATTTTATATTGACGAGGTAACGAAGACAGTCGTTTGAGGTATGTAAATATTTTTTAATACTCTGAAATTGTCGTGCAATCATTGATCCAATACTAGTGATCAACTGCGGATTTTTTATTCGATGCGAATTGTGGAATCACCTGAATCGGCCGAACAGGAAGTCTCTTCTGGATACCCTAACCAGAGATACGATAAAAACGTCGCTAACAATCATAAAAAACGAAGTACTGTGCATGTTTTATTTTAAAAAATTTGCAATTCAAATGAGATATCAGCGATTCAGCGCTCAGTGAGAATGATTTCAAAAGGACCAGGTCTACGGGCAATCGGATCGCCATGATCTGCCTTCATACTTGGGACGAAACCTTCGGGAAATTCAATGTTGAAATTCGCTAACAAATACGAGATGAAGATGAATAACTCCATGTATGCCAGTTGTTCTCCAACACATCGTCGCTTCCCTGAGAAACCGGGCAATTTTGAGTAAGTTCTGGCAATCATGACCAAACGATGTTTTACCTGTTCCAAATGGCAGGAAACTTGGGTTCGGTTTCTTGATTAATACACCCGAATCCAAAAATCGCTTAGGTTCAAATGCCTCGGGATTCGTCCACTGTTTTGGGTCACGGTGAACAGCATTCAGATTTGGAACAATCCAAGATCCCTTTTCGAAATCCAAAAAAATTGCAGCGCTTACACGAAAGTTCTATGTACACATATTTTTTAGAAGTCCCGTATATGGTGAACACATTTTTCTGAAAGCCGTGTCCAGGACAAAAGTTGTATTTAATGTTAGAAGATATGTTTTGAATGTTGAGCTTTATGAACTTCAATTTGAATTCAGTGCATGAGAAATTTGGGGGCACAATTTTAAAAAATCCATAAGCATAAGAATTCCAGGGTTCTCTCGCACTTTTGATGGGTACAGTACTTTTATTTTCAATTGAAGAAAATAACTTATTGTCACCCCGGAATACAGAAAATCCGAAATGTATACCCCAAACTTGAGTGAAATCGGGAAACTAAACCAAGCACTTCCACCTTTCCGGGAACCTGAAAGAAATTCTACTGCAATAAATCGACAGGTTTTAATGATCACCTTTGGTATCAAGTATCCCCGGAATTCTGTGTCTGCTGAGGCTAAATGAGGAACTCCCAGGGGAACAATGTCGGCAAATCTCTGAATTTCCCTCACAGTTGCTTCCAAATATGGTAGCCTGCAATTTTAAGCAGGAAGTATGCTTCATGAATCACAACTTCACAATTTGAAGAAAAAAATGTTGTGGAAGTACCTCGGTTTATCGTGTTCCCAGGACGGTAGTCGATCTCTCCCGACAACTTCATCCAATTGCTCTTGGCATTTATTTTGCACATCACGATATTGGGCCAGCAAAATAAACGAGTAACGCAGTGTTGTAGCAACCGTCTCAGTCCCAGCAGCGAACAGTGCAGTGATAACCGCCGACAGGTGTTCATCTGATGCACCAAGAACTTCAGTTCTTTCTTTTTCTTTCAAAGCCAACTTGCAAAATTAATGAATACCTGAGAAAGCTTCGGCGTCCTGAGGATTTTTAGCCCCTCGCATAATCCGCTCAGCAATATAATCATCAGCTATATCTTGCGGCATGTGCGGGATATTCCCTTGATGTAAAGCGTTGTGCTCCTCAATTTCCTTCTATTTTTTTCAATGGAAAATTCTGCGGTGAGCGATCTCCTTTTCTAAGAGATTGATGACAAAGCTTGAAGTTTTTCCGTTCTTTAGAAGCGTATTTCCATTTGAATTACACTTTTGGACGACTATGATAAGAGGCGTGCAAAGATTATTGATTAAATAATGACGGTGAAATTTAAATTTTGTTGCAACTATTGAATATAAAATGAGAATAATTCTCAAGAATGTCCATCGAAACATAAAATATGCTGCATATTCGCCGGAAAATTGATGCATGATACAGTTCAGTGGATATAATGATGAAAATGTAAGTTTGTGAGTCCAGGACTGATGTTAAACGTCAGGAAAATATTTTTATTATATTTTTTACGGGGGAAAATATTTGAGCTGAACGAGAACCCACTTATTTTACTAGAATTGGATATGTTCTCCGTCTTCTGAACACCTTTATAAATGTATTTACAAAGCTTGCATTGTTTTTTCACGTTTGAAAAATGCATAGCTTGCAGTGTAGAAACATGAATGCTTTTAAAATCAACAAGGTAAGTTTGATTACATGTTCGTTATATTGTATCTTCAAAACTTTTCTTTTACACTGCTTCCAAGCACGTACGAAGCAACTCTTTTCCATAAGGAACGTTGCAAGTAATTGAAGTCTCCCCGATTTTTCATTGAAGGGGTAAAACCGAAAGGAACGAAATGATTTATCTAATTTTTGGAATTTTTCAATGAATCATGTTTTTCTTTTTTCTAAATCTGGAACTGCAAGGAATCTATCCATCACGCCGGATGAATGAATTTGAAGTTAGTGCAGCTCCTATACCCTGAACTAGAGGAAATGTTCGAGGCTTCTGAAAAATCATACATGATCGTATCATGTACTACATTTATTTTCTGAATCATATTTGAACTAGAAGCTCTTTGCTCTGGAACACCATCCATTTCAAAACCTAAAAATGTTTCGTTACCTTGAATTCATCTGTAAGCTCTGGTGAAAGATCCTTTGCAGCTTTCATCAGGTGACGAAATTTCGGTACAAAAGTTATTAGTGATGGCAAAAACTGCGCAGGACCCAGTTGGTTGACGTAATCACCAAATTTCCGTCGCTTCTGGATCATTCGAATCGCCTTTTCATCAGTCAGACTTGTCTGTTTGTCTAATTCGAATACGTCATATGATCAGCCATATGATTCTACTAGATCCTGGTAATCTTCACTAACTTGTGGCAAGTTTCCAAACAATATTGAGCACGGCAACGTCTAATCGTCCGTCAATAGCCATCGGCTTCCCAAGATTGTTGGCTTTGTATGAATCAATCAACGAAACAACCTCGTTGGCAACCAATGTTTCCAGACTCACTCGCCCAACACCAAAGGATTTCAAGCTTTTCAACACGAAGGTCCGATTCTCGTGCCAAATCTTGCTGTTTCCAACAAACCCTTCAGGTGAGATTCTTTCTTCGTTTTCATCATGCCCAAGTTATCCCCAATCACTGAAACAAACCTTTTCCCGTAACCGAAAGCACTTCAAATAGTAGAAAATGAGGTCGGTCGATAAATGCCATCATTGATAATGCTTCAGACACAGCTTCGCAGTCGCTGAGAATTATTTGCGGCGTCCCACAGAAGTTCACGGACATTACTGGACCATATTTACGACTCAAAGTTGTGTAAGTTTCCCAAGGGAAAATCGGGTTCACCCAGGGAATGTAACCAATCAGAGGAACTCCCCAGGGTCCTGTTTTCAAATATAATTCGAATCAATCGAAATCACATGGAATCCTAAAATAATGATGTACTCACCGGGTGGCATTCTCTGCCATCGCCACAGCAATCGAAGGGAAAAGGTAAGAAAAAGCACAAGAACACTTGCTAATAGTAAACCGGTTAGGGCCATTCTTGCTTCACTGTAAAAAAAAATCCTCAAATGTGGTACTTTTTTTAATCTACTGTAATTTCTTTTCGTTCGTTCTTGGGATTTGAACGTGTTCCCACAAGGAGATGAAATGAACAGCCTTCTGCCTCGGGACTTCAAGCAAGAACTTGCGCAATCGCAGTTGCGCCATGCACTCAAGTGTATAATGCGCTTCTATCTGTAAGTGTTCGCGAGTTTCGTCGCAATACAAATTTTTACTGGGGAGAGGACGCCACAATCAGCAAAATACATTGCTCTAAATTTGCACATCTTCTTTCACAAAAATTACATTGTAACTCTGACATGCGATCTGCAAAATAAATGCTATATAAAGATTGAAAATAAGGTCAGTTCGTACAGTATATGCCAAGGTCGACATGACCTGCGCGTTTACCTCGGAGAGAGCAAGTTCAGAAAAAAAACTTGATTCAGTAATCCTGACAGGATGATATTACAGGCACAATTCAGAGAAGCGCAAATTTTTTATTTGACTGCAAGGGTAGTTTTTCGGTAATTATCCGATTTACAATGTAATCACACCTGTAACCTATACGCGAGAAATGCTGAGAGGGATGTTCTGATTTAAATGAATGAAAATCAGATTTAAATTTCATGATTGCAGAAATAAACAAGTATTCGAGTTAAGTTAAGAAATTAATACTGTAGTTTAAGTTACGCATTTCTGTAGTTCATTAGCCCTTGATTTTAAACCTAACTATGCAGGTTAAACCTTTTCTGAGGCAGCGTCAGGTTGAAAAAATTGGGGAAAACTCTGGATTCTTGCTATTTTAGAACAGCACACAGAGCTTTTAACGTCACACCAGGAAAAAGAGCTTCACTTCATCCGACATCGTCTCTTTAATAAAATTTTCCACGCACCGAAAGGAACAAAGAGTCATTTATTTTTTACTGATTGTAAGCAACGATTGTTTTCGTATCGGTTAATACATCTTTAAAAACGAAATTGCTGGAGAATACAATGCATGGTCGTCCGAAATAGGCAACCGTAACAAAGTGAATTACGCGCGGTCAGTAAGAATGACACGAAACGGGGCAGGTCGTCGGGTAATCGGGTCACCAACCAAATAAAACTACAGGCCAAGCTTGGGTAGCCCCTTCAACTGTAACTTGTACCTGTCGTCCATGCGTTATACATTCTTATTAAGGTACATTCGGTTTACAAGAGGGTCTGTAGCCGCAAAAGGACCAAGAATCGTTATCCTTCATCATACGAATACCAACAACAACAACGTTCAGTTACGTAACCCACCGGCCCCAAAAGGCAAGAAACTCGGGATGTGCTTCTTCAAACTTTCGCCACTTTCATCCAAGAATCGAGTTGGGTCAAATTTCTCAGGGTTCGGCCAATATTTCGGGTCTCTATGGCAAGCATTAATATTTGAGACGATCCATGCTCCCTGAATAATAACACATTTAAATTTTGAGTAAGAATTTTGAAAACTCGTTTCCGAAACGTGCCTTGGGAATGAGATAGCCTCTGAATTCCGTATCACACACAGCAGCATGTGGAACCCCAAGTGGTGTGATGTCAGCACAACGCTGAATTTCTCTAACGACAGCTTCAACATATGGAAGCCTGAATACAGTTTGATTAGACTAAATAATATTCACACCACCGCATGTTTTTAATATGAAATGAAAGTTGCCTTGGCTTGTCATGATCCCATGAAGGCAGTCGTCCTTTCCCTACCACGGAATCGAGTTGTTCTTGGCACTTTTTCTGCACATCTTGGTGCTTGGCCAAGTATATGAATNTCGTCCGAAATAGGCAACCGTAACAAAGTGAATTACGCGCGGTCAGTAAGAATGACACGAAACGGGGCAGGTCGTCGGGTAATCGGGTCACCATGGTTTATTTTGATGTCCGGTTCGAACCCATCGGGGAAGTTGACATTGAACATGGACAGCAGGTACGCAATATGTAAGAATAATTCCATGTAAGCCAAATGTTCTCCCAGACATCGGCGTTTTCCTGTAAGAATCGTTATGCTTCATCATAAGAATACCAACAACAACGACGTTCAGTTACGTAACCCACCGGCCCCAAAAGGCAAGAAACTCGGGATGTGCTTCTTCAAACTTTCGCCACTTTCATCCAAGAATCGAGTTGGGTCAAATTTCTCAGGGTTCGGCCAATATTTTGGGTCTCGATGGCAAGCATTGATATTCGAGACGATCCATGCTCCCTGAATAATAACACATTTAAATTTTGAGTAAGAATTTCGAAAACTCGTTTCCTAAACGTGCCTTGGGAATGAGATAGCCTCTGAATTCCGTATCACATACAGCAGCATGTGGAACCCCAAGTGGTGTGATGTCGGCACAACGCTGAATTTCTCTAACGACAGCTTCAACATATGGAAGCCTGAATACAGTTTGATTAGACTAAATAATATTCACACCACCGCATGTTCTCAATATGAAATGAAAGTTGCCTTGGCTTGTCATGATCCCATGAAGGCAGTCGTCCTTTCCCTACCACGGAATCGAGTTGTTCTTGGCACTTTTTCTGCACATCTTGGTGCTTGGCCAAGTATATGAATGCGTATCGCAAGGTAGTTGCTGTCGTGTCTGTTCCGGCAGCAAAGAGTGCAGTGATTACTGCGATGAGATGCTCGTCTGAATTAGAAAAAACAAAAAAATTCAACTAACAGTTTACAGTATCATGTAGAAATTATTCTGCCATACCTGCGAAAGATTCAGCGTTTTCAGGGTTCACGTTTTCTCGCTTTTTTCGCTCGTTTAGGTAGTCATCAACTAGATCCTGTGGTACCTCAGATGCGGCCTCCTTGAATAATCTTTTATGTTCCTCAACTTCTCTCTGATAAAAATAATTCAGTTGAACATCAAGGGAGAAGGTCTCGATAGAGCAGGTTTTTTAAGAGATAATCTTGAAAAAAATGCGATCGGTGAAGAGCACGCATCTAAAGAATTAGAGTGTTAAGAAAAAACCTGAACGGATAAGTTCCAAAGAAATAAAATACCAGAAGGCGAAAGTATAGGTTGATCGACGGAAATGTGGCTCATTCTCCTTCTTAAAATTTTGTTTTACAATCGCGGCCTGCTGCTTTGTAATTTTATCAGATACTGTATCTTTCAATGTACATTTCAACTTGACTTTAGGTCATACCTGAAATTCTCGAGATACTTCCGGAGCTTCAGCTCGAACTTGGTCCATTATTCGACGGTATTTTGGCACGAGCTTAAAAAGGATTGGGAAAAACTGAGCTGGACCGAGTTGGTTGACGTAATCCCCAAATTTCCGCAGCAAGTCAATCATCTTTTGCGCCTTTTCATCATCAAGGCTTGTTTGCCTATCTACTCGAAACCAATAAACTTGCACGAAAATTTGGCTGTTATGATTTTTGTGGGACACATACTGGTGGAGATTTTCCAAACGACATTCATGACCGCGACGTCTAATCTCCCGTCAATTTCCATTGGTTTCCCGAGATTTTTCTCTCGGTATGATTCGAGAAGTGACAGAACTTCGTGAGCAACTACGGATTCCATGCTGGACCTTCCAACACCGAAATATTTCAGGCTCTTAACAAGGAAAGAGCGGTTGTCATGCCACACCTTCTGTGGGGCATTGAGTCCTGCAATGAATTAATTATTTCTACCTGCTCAAACGCGATCCCATCAGCTGCCTTAAAAAAAATGTTCTGACCTTTTTGGTTTGCTGATGTTGTTTCGAAAAGAATAAACCGCGGGCGATCGTTCAAAACTGTCATGGAAAAGGCCTCAGAAATGGCTTCCCAATCATTTAAAACAATCTGCTGAGCCCCACAGAAGTTTACCGACATCACTGGGCCATATTTCTTGCCAAGTTTCGTCAGGGTCTCCCATGGGGAAATGGGGTCGACCCAAGGAATGTACCCGANGTTGTTTCGAAAAGAATAAACCGCGGGCGATCGTTCAAAACTGTCATGGAAAAGGCCTCAGAAATTGCTTCCCAATCATTTAAAACAATCTGCTGAGCCCCACAGAAGTTTACCGACATCACTGGGCCATATTTCTTGCCAAGTTTCGTCAGGGTCTCCCATGGGGAAATGGGGTCGACCCAAGGAATGTACCCGAGAATTGGAATGCCCCATGGTCCTGTGGAACCACAAGTTTATTCTGCAGCACGTCCCGTGTAAGAATTATAATTCGAAGCAACTCACCAGGTGGCATCTTCAGCCATCTCCGAAATTTCTGGAAAAGAATAGTTGCAGCCAGCAGGCCGGCCACTGTCACTAGCATGCCCGAAATTAACATGATCGAAGCGAAACCTGATCTTTTCGTGCGAATGAATAAAATAATTCACATCGATTTTTCACTGAATAATTGGGAACCCGATAATCCGGCAATGTTTCCCGGACCAACACTGAGTTGGCTGTGTGTCCTGGACCATGCGCTTCACACATGGGTGCCTTCGCATAAACAGGGGAGCAACTCCTCCCGAGATGAAAGATAAGCAGAAGATGAACATTACGTAATCCAAGTATGCTATGTTATGATGACGTTTGCGATATTGAGAACCGAACAAGCTCGGGTGGCAACTGAAGCGTCGTATATTAGCCATACGTTTGAAAAATTAGTACGTCCTTCGATTGTAAGTGCCCGTGATATTTTCTTCAGCTTACTCGAAACTTCTCGATTTTCTAGACTCTTTATTCAACCCATTGGTTGTGTCTGCATAAGGGTGAAAGGTTCGCCAACCGAGAGAAAGGAAATTCAGAGCGGGAAAAGAATTTCTGCCGATCAGCATTTGCGTCCACTTTCGATTCAGTGGCATGCTTGCAGAGTTGCTGTTTGCTTATTTGTCGTTCTTTAACCATCAATGCAGAACTGACGAAAACAATTCAATTGAAATCAGCTGGCTATTTAATATAGAGAATTCTGCAGATATTGAAAAAATCACATTTGCCGTTCAACCGTTTTTCCAAACAGTAATAATGTATTATGTATTTGAAAGATAAAGCCTGAAGCAAGTGTCGTTGGTCTATTGTTTTATAATAAAAAAATGGAGCGTCATCATGTCAATGCGTACGGTCGCTGAAACACATAATATTCCAGAAGAAGATGATGCCTATCTCAGATGTATACTAGCTAGCGCTTGCAACCAGTTAGATAGAATACTTTTAGGAAATACCACGTACAGTATTATTTTGCGATTTTAAAAGAGAAAAACATTGAAATAAGAGCGGATCACTTTCGGGATAATGTTACAGACCTCTGATCACCATACGGCTAATGGTCGCATACTTTTGCTCCTATCATGTAATGTACAGCATAACTTTAGTTAACCGGGCTAATGACTGGGCCACCTTGCGTGTGAAAGGACATATATTAGATAGTAAAATATTCTTGGGAGATGTTATGCAGAAAACCGAAAAATGACCATCAAATAATCATTACAGACGTACACCTAAAAATAGAACTGAGTTAGTCCGAGTTTTTAATTTGATCAGAGGAAAATAAAACAGCTCGAGCTATAATTATTCAAATGCAGGCCAATATGCTTTCATTTGATTGTATGGAATTCGGACACGATTAATTTGATGCCTAGTTAGTCGGAGGCTGAATATCGGAATTATACTGTATAACGAGAGAACACTCATTTCGCGATTAGAAACAATGAAATACCAACAAAAATTATTTAAGACAGATTGGGATTTTTTTGTAAATCTCAGCACAAAATTAAAATTAAGCTAAAGAAAATGCAGTGAATCAAATTGAAATGTCGTTTGCCGCTTTCTTTATTCTCGTTGCGGTGAAGTTTGACATAATTTAAGCGTGGATATAATCGGAGCTTAAATGTATTTCCACGCAGTAGTTCAGGGAAAATTCGGTTTCTTCCAAATCTTCCCTGGATTAATATTTTTGAGAAGTATTTTTCAGTAAACATACAAACAAAGAAGAAAATCAGCAGTACAGTATAAATATTGTATAAGCTAATGAATGATTTATGCATTTCAAGTAATGCCAGCAGCATTAATGTTTATGGATTACAGCTGTATACATTGGGACCCCGAGATGCGGACGTAATCGGTGCTTGTACCTTGTCCCTATGCCAGAACGTCCAAGTACACGTCAGGTCACGTTTCCTCTTCAATTTAATTTGTTTTCCTATAGACAAAATATTTAGAAGGAAGCCTCCCGACAACTTTAATTAAATCATTTTTCTCGACTTCAAAATGCAGACGATAACATTGCAGAAAAAATCTGATATTTTGGCATGAGCAAGGCCCAAAAGGCAATAAAAATATTACAAGTCTTTCTATATGAGACCTATACTGTGCTTAGACAATTTAAAGGAACTCTAAAATAACGAGGCACAGAAGCAGCTTGTTTTGGATTATGGGTTGCAGTGAATTTATAAAATTATTTTTCGATTTTGAGAATGTAAAAAGCCCAATTTGTTCGAGATATCAATAAAAAAAAAGCTATCGTTTGTCATAAAAAAAATTTAGTTCAATGTCCACTTCTCGAAACAGTGCCCGGACGTCGGGGCAGATGTGCAGTCAATTGTCCCGAAAGCCGAATTGTCCGTATGTTCGGCGATTTCGCATGCACTGGGTATTCACTTGGTACAGAGACGTTCAACCCAGAAAATTCGGGGTCTTTTCCCGTGAGCATTCACTACGGAAAATCCCCTTGCGCCTTCCGAGTAAATATGGTAACGTTCTGAGAATGCAACGTTGTGGCGACGCTCAGCGTAGCGGGAGGTCAACTCGTAGAATTCAGCCACAGCATTTCGCTGCATTTTTCCGCCACTCCCGAAACTCGCAGTGCATCGAAGAAGCTCCATCAACTTCCAACTTGCACCTTCCCGCTTCATCGTTACTGTTGCAAGCTATAGCTGCTTAAACGATCAATTTCAAATAATTGAAATTTATTTATGTAGCTTCTTTATCCGGGTTATGGATGAGAAGATTCTTCCAATTGTTTGTAAGTAATATGCCATTCACGAAGTTGCTCTATTTGGCTCAGTTCCAAACTGCGTCAACAACCACCTCTAAACGCAGCATTGATATTGTCCAGGCGGAAAAAGCTAACGCTGCTACTTCCAAGCAATACGCCTATCGATTCCTAGGCAAGGTTCGGTTTCCGTATAGGACTGATGGACTTCGTTCATCCCTGAACTTTCTGCTGTGAAAAATATATTTGTCGCATATACAGAATATTTTCTCGGCGGAGTACACAGTGCTCCATGGACTTGCAAAGTGCATTAATTAAAAAAATATGCCAGTGATGAATATACGGAATAATATAAACGAAGCCCACGTTTTCCTGTGAACTTCACAATATTTGAAAATAATTCTGAAAACGTCAAGGGCGTGACTCAAGAGCTCTATGGTAGAAATACAGGATGTTCTAACAAGCATTCCTCCAGGAAAAGTTCAGAGGGTTGTCCCGCCCAAGAAGTTCAAAAAATTCCATTGTTCACAGATTTTCTTGGACTCATAAACGAACAACTATCCCCGCGAAAAGACGGAGTCACGGCCACTCATTTCCTTGTCGTCAGATTTTGCTTGAATTCGCCGGTCTTCCATTTGCGATGGTCGGATAGAAACCCCTGGAAAATGACACTGGACAAGATAGCGAGGCCTCGCAATGTTCAGAAGCTCAGGCTGGCCGTACGGAGCCGAATTCTTGTATCAGAGAATTCATGCCCACACAGCGACAAAAAATCCACGAATATTCCAACATATCGGAAAAAGTTCCTCAGCCACTTGAATTGCAAGTAGGTGTTTTCTATGGGTAATATTGACTCGCGTTATTTGTATATCATCGAAAGGCATTATCAAGTTTTCTTTTCGTTCAACGGGAACCTAGGATAGCATGTTTTCTTTTCAGGACGCTGAAACGAACGTTGAAACGATAATTGCGTTTAAAATTCTTCAAGAAACAAATGCTTGCCAGATTTTTCAATCAAATCTAGTCTGCAGTCAGTTTATTTTCTCGCGTGTCGTTTTATTCCCAAATTTCCTGAAGAAAACTAGTGAGGATATAAGTTTGACGCGCGATTCGTAATTATCTCAAGGCATTCGTTGCTGGGAGTAAGGCGAACGACCTGCTGAAGTTTCTCAAGGCATTCATCCACTCTCGGATTGCCTTAACTATGCAGACGTGGCCGACCGACCTTTCAAAATCCAGAAATAATGTCCGAGCCTTCGCTACCGTAGCCAAGGCTCATAGCGTGGAAGCTTTGCTTTTCCGAACGTTTCAAGACCTCCCGAAAACGAAAAATAATGTGACCAGGCACCAGACATCCTTGGTCAGAACTATTCAAGGCGGTTGGACTCTTTCAACAACCAAATTCAAGCGAGTATTAAAGATTCGCTGTAGAGATAAAGTCGTGGTGGAACACCCTTTTAAGTAAAAAAAAAAAAAAATGTGCCCTACGACAGGGCAAATCGTTCGTTGTACGCAATATTGTTGTAGAGAGGGAGTTTGTACCAGTATAAACCATATCATGCAGATGCTCGCGTCAAGAGATGTAACCTGAGAAAATGCCGGCATGAAAATAATGACCGCATCGAGAAAATCCCCAAGAAAAAATAAATAAACGTGGATCCCTGAAAATCAGTCACGCAAAGAAAAATTTTTTTTACAGAAAATTGCGCGTAACGTACAAAAATTATTGCCAGGAATTTTTCACTTTATGACAAAAATAAAATAATCATAATACTGCATGAAAATGGTAACAATATGCATTCAATAGTTTTTATTGATTAAAAAACAGGAGAAAAATTACATCTATGCTTGAGCTAGAATTTCTTTGTGGTGTCGAGAATTAACAAAATGTTCTGTATTTCTTTTGAATATATAATTCCGCCCAAGGCAGCATGAAGAAAAAAATGAAGCAATGGGAATCCCACATTTTACCTTGCTGTGTTTCCTCTGTAAAGTCTATACGGCGCTTACTCCTGAAAGTCCTCGCCCATCAAAAGGGGTTTTCTTCGGATTTGAGGATTAGAGTAACACCCGTATTATTACATATGCAATGAACGAATTTGGTGAAACTGACCTAATTTTTGATAATGGAAAGAGAGGAAACAAAGCAAACTACGCGTACCATCTTTAATAATCTTTAAACACTTGATTACTATTTCGCTTCATCAACTAATTATCCTGATTATTCCGTTTTGAAAGTAGGAGTAATATCATCAAGCATTTCAGTCTCGAAATGTATTTCAAATATGTTGAATACAAGTTTCCAGCATGTGATTATAACCGTGATATTTTATTGACCGGGTAAAGTTACTTTACCATTAACTCATTTATTCAGTGATCTTTAAAAAAAATCATACATTGCTCGCTTCATGTGTCAAATCTCCTGAAGAGCTTTTACACGCAGCAAAGATAAGTGATTTAAAATTGTTTACTGTGTAAATACATGTTTGGTAGAGCTAGCTTTTTTCTCTAAACGCGCAGCGAACACTGCATACATTTTTAGAATATCGTATCATTATTACCAAATGTTCGAACAATCAAAATTTGATTTTTCGACGTAATTTCAAAAGTTTTTCAGATGTTTTGCGTCGGTTCCTCGCAAAGAATACGATGTGTGATGAACGTAAGTATTCTAATTACAGTATTTGTATGGCATACTTCACTTTATTCAGTGCTGGCCTTGACGATCACAGCAAAACAAGAGAGTTGTGAGTCTTGGAAATCATGATTTGTGAGGCTTGTGAGGAAATGAGGAGTCGCTATGGCCATTGCGTGTCCATTCGGCAGATTATGTCTTGAAAGTTTTATGATCCAGGAAAATGGATACAAATCTTCAATATACAATACTACAGAATCATAAGCAATTTTTAATAATTATTGGGGCCGTTCGGAACGGTCCGGGTGAAGCGCCACACGAATTTTATTAACTTTGTTTTTCGCTCCAACCAGGTGTCACTGCTACCTGCAGAAAATGCTGGTGGCATTCCACTGGGTTCAACAGAAATTGATTGTCGATGGAATTCCAGACGTCACGTGCGATGAATAAATGAGAACATTTTGCGAAACAACCCATTAACTTTAATCCGGAACGACGCCAGCAAAAGCAACAAAAAAGCGCAAGAATGTATCTCCATACCGGTACATAAATCACCCATTCGGCGAGAAATTCCTATAATAATAGAGTCACGGTCCACGGATGACGCGGTGAAACCATCATCCATCCTCAAATTTTGCTAAATTACATCCTTCGATCAAGTCCAGTGGTAAAAAAGTTTGATTAACAACTCTCAACGGCTCCCAGTTTCAGCAAGCCAGCAACAGAATGCTCCGATTGACCCGTCGACAAACCAAAAAAAAAAAAAAAAATCGAACAGTCAGAAGGAAACTGGGCTGAATGTGGATCCTTCACAACGAAATGCGCTCGACGCAACACCTTTTGAGCACCGATTTCACCGCAATGTGATAACTAAACGTCAAGCTCGACAAACGCATTTTGGCTTGTCTCTCTGAACTGCAGGATTTCAAATCAAAGTCTGGAACATGTGGGAAAATTTTCCGGATTCGCTCGAATCGAATCCTTCTTTTCAAATCATGATCAACAAGAACGTAGTACAGTATATAAGTCTCTAGGAGTCTAGGTCATCCTTGCCCAAACCAATATAGGGATCACGTGGAACATTTATTCCGGTTTCATTCCTCGCATATTTATCGAAAACTCATGAAGTCAATAAGACACAAGTCAGTAATACTTTTCGGCTATGAGACAAAAATAATTAAGACCTCGTGGTTGAAAAGTTGATCTTGTTCTAGAACAGTGGAACCGAAAACGACCTTTTTGCCATACAATTTCGCTCAGAATAAATCACACGCGTAAATTACTTCAAGGAAATTATGAAATTCGACTAGGTTAACCCCGTTGAGAGCTTTACGCAGAATGGGCTCCTATGAATGTAATTAAAACGTTTTTCTGTATTTTTTCGTCTATTTCGGGACTGTCGCTGATTCGGGTGTGTAAATTTCACGATGCGTTGCTTTGAAACCCGCTCAACCGCAACGACGCTCGTGCATAACTAATAATTATCGTCAATTTACTCTTCGTTGTCGCGCTGGACGTAAACATCCACGGAAAACTCACTTACACATGTTCCATACTCCTTTTCCTTCTTTTTTTTTTTACCATATAAGTTAAAATACGGGAGTAAAGAGAGCTCAGAAGGGTTTTGTGCCATCACGATTAGCGCTTCGACAGGCGAGAGCGTTCCATGTCCTTGGCTTCCTTGAGAGCCAACCAGTGTCTCCGGTTGCTCTCGACGCCTTTGCGCAGGGACTGCATCTTGTCGGAGATCTGACCCAGGGCTTGGTACACAGGCAGGCATATGGAATCGATAAAGTCTACTTGCATTGAAGGCAGCTCACTTTTCTTCTCCCGATTCATCATATCCTGCCGACAACAATATTTTTATTAATACAAATCTCGAATGCGATTCAGATACAGTCGAACTTATATAAGCCGCCCTCGGGTGTTCGTGAGGTTTGCGGTGGTTTAATGGGGTTGGCGATTTAAAGGCGGTTGATGGTTTATCAAAGAGATTGAATAGTAGGTAAATCGAGCATAAAATAAAATCTTCTAGAAAACAATCGAAATAACCCTCGGATGCGTAAGCTGTATCCAATTAACGTTCCGAAGAAGTAAATCATGTCATCTTCGCGTTTTTTTGATTTTTATTTTAGACCTCTCACAGAAATTTTAATCTTTTGGGCGGCCTTTTGAAGAAATAATTAATTGGCAAAAGCATACTTGAACAGTTAATTATTTTGCTGGATGACTTTTCAACGGGGTTTCCAACCCTATATTGTCATTAGGGATGCTTTTTTTCATTAATTGGCGGTTGTCAAGGGTCAGGGCTTTTCGGGAGGTGGTTTACTTTGGTTTGACTGTACCATGCTGCCGTGTTGAAATACTGCAAAGTATGACCTGCGCTTGATTTTCTGCCAATAAATTTAATCGATTGTACCGAATATAATCAACAAGAAATTTTCACTCAGCAAAAATATCGAAGGTGATGATATACGCAGCTAGTGTTGAAAAGCTAATGTGCTGCAAAAAAATCTTTGTTGATGCGTTTTAAATATTTAGTAAATTAAGATCAGACGATTGTGACACATCATAAAGACTCTATTGAGGAAAATGCACAAAAATCGGTCTTACCCATTTTTAGCTAGAATTTTTCAGACTGTTTCCGCAATCCTGAATATGCCTATATCTGACCACGCAAAAACTCTCATTCAATTATTAGAGAGTGTATCGTCCTCGAATGTATTACGAATTCCTCAATGAGCTTCACAACTTTGTTGTACTATGGAATTTTTCTCGATTAATTTTGGTTTATATTCACGCTCGTTATTTAGTGGATCCTCTTATCTTCCTATATTGGACAAAACTGTTTTAATATAAGTAAGTACAAATGGAGAAAATCAGAGATCTGTATACTGAAATGAGTACAGCACACTCACGATAGGCGTGACGTTGAACTTCTCCTTCTCCAGATCACCTTGCTCGAAGAACTCACTTGCGACTAGTTCGGCCACCTGCAAGCGAATGAGCAATTAGTTCATAATTAGTCCGAGATAAATAAAAATAAGCCCGAAAAACAAGAACTCACTCTTCTTTGGACGGACCACGGCTTGGTAATTGCGGCAATATCGCATGCGGTCATTAGCATGCCGCGCAACATGTCGCGATGTTCTGGCACTGCCCAGTTCCACGATCCACTTTCCACCAGCCGGAAGAAGGCGCCTCGTTTCCGGAAGTAAACTGCGAGATCTGTGGCGAGTATGGCATCTTCCAGGCATTTAAGCACGATCCTGTATTGTTCCGGAGACAAGGATCGCAGGATCTCGTTTCCGACTGAGTTCAGGATCATCAAACACTGGTCGAAGTGGTGATGCTCCAAGGGTGAGGTCGAATAGAGCCGCGCCAGCGGGGATGATACTCTGCGGGATCCGAGGTCATCATATTTTCTCGCCTCGTTTGATTTACAAATGCTCGACACAAAAATCCTTCGGCCCGAAGTTCTTATCCTTGATGATACTTAGATTTTCATCATCGTCTAGAGCTCATTTGCGATTTTAAAAAAAAGTTCCCGATGACATGGAACTATAGTCATGAAACTTACTTGTACTGGAACGAGTTATTAGTGCCCCGGTGGTCCAGGTCATGTGATAAGCAACCAATCATCAGCGACAGACATTCTAGGTCTCCCAAGGACTTCCACAGCTGTGTTGACTGTTCGGAAAGAGAAAGAGCAATTATTATTTGTGATCCGTTCAACTTGCAAGAGTTTTTGAAGTTGGTTGTATAGAGTCGCAATTATTACACTCTTTCAGTCATTATTTTCCGATATTTAGGCGACACTTTTATCTTAAATCAGGTCTTTCAGAAACTCGAAAGTATTCCTTTGCATCATTTTATTTTCAGAAATAAAATTGCAGAAAACTGTGACATATTCCTGAAATAATCTTTCTTGTAACCTTCAGGCCTTTCTCCTAATATAAACTCAACCAAAAATTTAAAAATTAAGCCCGAAGTAAAATGGGGAAAATTGGATGAAGAATCATCATGAACTAAAATTTTATTCTGGTCCAGTGGATTTCGTACCTGTTGAGTGACAGACAATTAAAAAAATTATCTTAAATTTAAAGTCTCAGCATCCGTGATGAATTGAAGCTGTACTTGTTCACCTGGCAGAAAGTGAACATGATGTGAAAAAAGCGCTTGCGCATTCTTAAAAAGCACAAATTTATGGAACTCAAAATTCAAAAATGTATCCTAACTTTAACGTGTCAGCATTCGTATCGTGGCAAATTTTAGCTTTCGTTCACCCGGCAGAAAGAGTAAAACGTAATGCGAAAAAAAGCTGGTGCGCATTCTTCAAAAACCAAAATGGAACTCGGAAAATTTTTGGGAAAATACGGCACATATCAGGTCGTCGTTTCTATACTTCAGTATAAAAAAATAATATTTAGCCTTGATTGGAAGCAAGCATGAAAACAAGACAATATGGGACAAAAGATTATCAAACCGTCAGAATCGCGAACATCATCTGCGCCACGTTGAACGCGTGTCGCCAGTTGTGGTATGTTACAAGGCGATAATTTTTCCGCACGCTGAGAAGCCATCTTGTCAAAGTGACAAAGTCAATGTTGAACCGCTCCACCAAGTCCAGATCGATGAACATCCGTATACAGGCCTTAAGCGTATCCTCATCTGACAGCCCGAGATCATCGAAGTTATAGTCATACAACCGGTAATATTGACTTGACGGAATGATGTGCCGCTGGAAAAAGAGATAACGCAAGTGCGAGACAACGCACAAGAAAATTTCATAACAGGCATGGGAAACTGGGAACTCAATCGACGCATTTTCAATTAATTAATTTTCAAAACAATTTGATCCAATAAAAACATTAGACTGAGATACAACTCGTCATAGAAATCTGGAATTTCTAGGCTGAAATTTTAAAACTTTTTATCAAATGCTGTCGTGGAAATTCCAAACGTTTGTTTCAATAATTAACCCCAGATGTGCAAAAAATATGAACCAAAAAGTCATAAAACTTTCACACATTATTCCCATTTTTACTACAAACGAGCAAGCAAGTAGCATGCTCCTACATGCTGCTGAATTATGAATACAATACTTATTTTGGTTTCTTCAAAGGTTCTCAACAGTCTACTTGAACAGCTACCCTTACAGTCAATTAACTTTATTCGAAAGTTTTAATTTTTTGTATCCTTCAGGAACACCAGAATCTGACACAATCTCCATGCATGAGACTTTTCCCTAACCAAATTACGGTACTAATTGTCGTAGATTTTGTGGCCAACATTATATTTAGGAAGGTATTGGATATCAAATTCAAGCACATTTTCGTTCAGGAAGTCTTCTCAGTGCCGAAAATAAGTCATGTCTAGCAGGAAGACGAAATTTGTTTTCAAAGCAATTATAAATTTCCAAAAGGGCCACATTAAATTGAAAATTAATATTCTGATGTAAATACAGTATATTCCTGTTTCATACAAGTGCAATAAAAATGTGTGAGTGATTCGCAAGACTTTTGAGAAATCACTCGGATAAATGTTTTCAAGAGACTTTTTCTGATTAGTGTACCGTATTCACCTTTAGTTTCAAAGCCTCCTCGATTGGTGCAGTTGCGTGGTAACTAAGGACCTCCATCGTTACTTGGTGCTTAGCCATTGCAACGACGGCTCGCTCGTACCTAAAAAAAAA
>CAJPEX010001433.1:0-19230 GCA_905338405.1 Notodromas monacha | reverse complement strand
CCCGAAAAACAAGAACTCACTCTTCTTTGGACGGACCACGGCTTAGTAATTGCGGCAATATCGCATGCGGTCATTAGCATGCCGCGCAACATGTCGCGATGTTCTGGCACTGCCCAGTTCCACGATCCACTTTCCACCAGCCGGAAGAAGGCGCCTCGTTTCCGGAAGTAAACTGCGAGATCTGTGGCGAGTATGGCATCTTCCAGGCATTTAAGCACGATCCTGTATTGTTCCGGAGACAAGGATCGCAGGATCTCGTTTCCGACTGAGTTCAGGATCATCAAACACTGGTCGAAGTGGTGATGCTCCAAGGGTGAGGTCGAATAGAGCCGCGCCAGCGGGGATGATACTCTGCGGGATCCGAGGTCATCATATTTTCTCGCCTCGTTTGATTTACAAATGCTCGACACAAAAATCCTTCGGCCCGAAGTTCTTATCCTTGATGATACTTAGATTTTCATCATCGTCTAGAGCTCATTTGCGATTTTAAAAAAAAGTTCCCGATGACATGGAACTATAGTCATGAAACTTACTTGTACTGGAACGAGTTATTAGTGCCCCGGTGGTCCAGGTCATGTGATAAGCAACCAATCATCAGCGACAGACATTCTAGGTCTCCCAAGGACTTCCACAGCTGTGTTGACTGTTCGGAAAGAAAAAGAGCAATTATTATTTGTGATCCGTTCAACTTGCAAGAGTTTTTGAAGTTGGTGGTATAGAGTCGCAATTATTACACTCTTTCAGTCATTATTTTCCGATATTTAGGCGACACTTTTATCTTAAATCAGGTCTTTCAGAAACTCGAAAGTATTCCTTTGCATCATTTTATTTTCAGAAATAAAATTGCAGAAAACTGTGACATATTCCTGAAATAATCTTTCTTGTAACCTTCAGGCCTTTCTCCTAATATAAACTCAACCAAAAATTTAAAAATTAAGCCCGAAGTAAAATGGGGAAAATTGGATGAAGAATAATCATGAACTAAAATTTTAATCTGGTCCAGTGGATATCGTACCTGTTGAGTGACAGATAATTAAAAAATTCATCTTAAATTTAACGTCTCAGCAGTCGTGATGAATTGAAGCTGTACTTGTTCACCTGGCAGAAAGTGTACAACGTGATGTGAAAAAAGCGCTTGCGTATTCTTCAAAAACCGAAATTAATGTCACTCAAAATTCAAAAATGTATCCTAACTTTAACGTCTCAGCATTCGCATCGTGGTAAATTTAAGCTTTCGTTCACCCGGCAGAAAGTGTAAAACGTGATGCGAAAAAGAGCGGGTGCGCATTCTTCAAAAACCAAAATGGAACTCGGAAAATTTTTGGGAAAATACGGCACATATCAGGTCGTCGTTTCTATACTTCAGTATAAAAAAATAATATTTAGCCTTGATTGGAAGCAAGCATGAAAACAAGACAATATGGGACAAAAGATTATCAAACCGTCAGAATCGCGAACATCATCTGCGCCACGTTGAACGCGTGTCGCCAGTTGTGGTATGTTACAAGGCGATAATTTTTCCGCACGCTGAGAAGCCATCTTGTCAAAGTGACAAAGTCAATGTTGAACCGCTCCACCAAGTCCAGATCGATGAACATCCGTATACAGGCCTTAAGCGTATCCTCATCTGACAGCCCGAGATCATCGAAGTTATAGTCATACAACCGGTAATATTGACTTGACGGAATGATGTGCCGCTGGAAAAATAGATAACGCAAGTGCGAGACAACGCACAAGAAAATTTCATAACAGGCATGGGAAACTGGGAACTGAATCGACGCATTTTCGATTAATTTTCAGAACAATTTGAACCAATACAAATACTATTCGACTGAGATAAAACTCGTCATAGAAATCTGGAACTTCTAGGCTGAAATTTTAAAACTTTATATCAAATGCTGTCCTGGAGATTCGAAGCGTTTGTTTCAATAATTAACCCCAGATGTGCAAAAAATATGAACCAAAAAGTCATAAAACTTTCACACATTATTCCCAGTTTTACTAAAAACGAGCAAGCAAGTAGTATGCCTACATGCTCCTGAATTATGAATACAAGACTTATTTAGGTTTCTCCAAAGGAAGGTTCTCAACAGTCTACTTCAACAGCTACCCTTAAAGTCAATTAACTTTATTCGAAAGTTTTAATTTTTTGTATCCTTCAGGAAAGGCACGGACACCAGAATCTGACACAATCTCCATGTATGAGACTTTTCTCTAACCAAATTACGGTACTAATTGTCGTAGATTTTGTGGCCAACATTATATTTAGAAAGGTATTGTATATCAATTTCAAGCACATTTTCGTTCAGGAAGTCTTCTCAGTGCCGAAAATAAGTCATGTCGAGTAGGAAGACGAAATTTGTTTTCAAAGCAATAACAAATTTCCAAAAGGGCCACATTAAATTGAAAATTAATATTCTGATGTAAATACAGTATATTCCTGTTTCATACAAGTGCAATAAAAATGTGTGAGTGATTCGCAAGACTTTTGAGAAATCACTCGGATAAATGTTTTCAAGAGACTTTTTCTGATTAGTGTACCGTATTCACCTTTAGTTTCAAAGCCTCCTCGATTGGTGCAGTTGCGTGGTAACTAAGGACCTCCATCGTTACTTGGTGCTTAGCCATTGCAACGACGGCTCGCTCGTACCTAAAAAAAAAAGATAAAAACAGCGCAAGAAAAATCTTAGTCATTATCCCGGAAATGTGGTCCGAAACTACTCTGCTCGAGCAATCAGTAGTAATTGAATCTCACATCTGAGTGTTATGGATCCCCATTCCGCAGAAAATTGCAAAAGCCTCTAGGAAGTTCTCGTCATTCTTGGTAAACTTCGCCCCTGTGGTCTTGTTCACCAACTGCGAGAAAAAGCGTCACAGAAATGGATGACAGGCCGTAATAATTACCCAACCCTTGCAGCGTCTCTAATCGTTACTGGTAATTGAATAATCAATAAATGCTGACCTGTATCACGCCGATGATTTCGTTGAAGGAGTTTTTGATCGGCATGCAAAGAACGCACTGTGGCTCAAAGTTTGTCGCTCCGTCGCTAGGTGGCGGTGGTGGTGGTGGTTTCAGTGCTGGAGGTGGCCCTTGTTCTACAGCTGGCGTGGATGCTGAAGATTTTGGGAAATCGTCAAAGTAGGATTCCCAGTTTTGGTCGGTCTGTGCCATGTTTATGGTCTGCCATAAAGATGCAGCGAGTCATGACAGTTGGAAGACAAGTCTTTCAGATAAGACAAAAAAGATTTTTACACGAAGTGATATATGCGATAATATGCTACTAAATTTTTCGGCCTTTCTAATTCTTTACTCAAAATTTTCCAGACTTTTCATTGCCTCGGTCGTGATGCAAGTGTTGCCAGACGTTTAATCCGTTCTAATAGCTTCAAGTTCAGCGTACAAACACTTCAGTGATGTATTCGATTATGTTAAGCCATGTTAGTATGAGTTCGCTCACATTCAGTTGAGCTTTTTTTTTTTATTCTTAGGCTTAGATATCCAGGTGACACCTGCTTGAAACTTGAAAAAAATCCCGTTTCATAAAATTGTAAAAAATCTCTGCATAGTCCTTGGAATTTAACGACGCGCTATTTGAATACGATCAACCAACGCTAACTCATTCGACGTGTTTCATAAACGTTTTTTTAATAAAGAGGTATTGGGCACTTCGGGATCTGAAAAATTGATTTAAAAAAAATGTGAACCTCAGCAGTGGTAACAACCCGTCCGGTGATTCCAATGTAAATCGGGAATCGGTTTTCATGTGGTTTTACGAGCCCATCCTCGTCATTCAGGTCGTCGGCTTCCATGTCGAACACACGCGTGAACGTGTTTTTCGACTCCTCGTGCGTCAGCAACACCTGTAATAATTGTCAAGGTTTGACAAAATGACAACCACGCTTCATAAATGTGATTGCCTCAGTTTAATTTTTTTCAGTGCAAGGAAAAAAATTTCCTCTTCGTTGCAAATTTGCTAAACTAAATTATGTTGTCGGTTACTCACGGGACGGAGGAGCAAGGACACTTAGTATCATAGACTTTCCATATGAAGTGCAGGTAATTTCACATGAAATATCCTTTTAGGTTGTAACATTCTACTCGCTTATTTTCCCATTTTTGGATGGTACCGTATATCGGGAAGAAATATATAATTTTTTCAAGTTCACTCATCTTTTCGTTTTTTGAATCTCTCGCGGATACATTTTGGTCACTCCCAGAGTCGACCTGTTTTTTCTCAGACGATCGAGGCCAGCTTTATTCATTTAAAATTAGTTATACTGTACTGTATAATCCTCATTATCGGTGGCGTCTCTCGGGGAATTTTCTGGAACTTCCTCACCTGACACCGAACACACTGTAACAAGGACAGCAGGTGCGTCATTATCCGACTGACGATGTGTTCAATGGTGCTCTGCTCCTCGAAGATCACTCGCGCCAGATCCAACAGCACCTGATGAAATTTAAATTTCAAGTATGCATCGATTTTCACACCAATCAGCAATCGAGAATATTTCCACATTCAAATGCGCGTTTCACGCTTCATATGAAGTCAAACGAAATATCACTTTAAGAATTCCAATTGAAATGCGTATTGTTCTGAGAACGTGCAAAGAGCTTAAATGACAAAACATAATTAATAAACTATCCTCTTGAAACTTAGGCAGACCACTTCATAGTATCCAGATAGAATATGTCCTATTTTCTTCAATTTTCATACCGGGTAAAACGTGATTTCAGAAAATTCGGAATTGACTTCTAGGCAGAAAATGGGGTTCATAGAATGGACGTAAGCGGGGCAAGAATAAAAATTCATGGAAAAATGTTCTTACGAGGCGTACCAGGCCTCGTTAGTCATTAGTTATTACATATTCTCCGCTGGTAGGATGAAAACTAGATGCAGTCGTCCATTAACGCAGAGTCGATAAATCTTTAAACCCTCCCAGCAACGAGCACTTATTCGAAGTCGTTCGGTGAATATTTTAAATTTTGTGAATATTTCATCTCGGCGTGCATGGAACGAGTTTCTGCTTCAGGTGCTCAGCGAGAAACTGGAACATTGAGACTGAGATCAATTTCATGAAATATTCAGCCGACCCTCTTTGTGAAAGCATGCGTAATGCTATCGGCACCTCTTCGTCAAGTAGCTCCAGAAAACGTCGATTTTCAAGCCATTCGCAAGGCATATGAAATTATAAAGAAAGGCACAAAGTCATAATTGAGACGTAGTCGACTTTTCGTCGTTTAGAAGCACAATGCTTTTAGCTAAAAGCAGCAATTAGGTAGTTTTCGGCCACAACTCTTTGCCATTTGCCGAGAAGTCTAAATACGGCTGTTAAACTTTTTGGTATTGAACGATTGAAAGCAAATCCGGGAGCAGACTATGGATTTATTATAATTAAACATCTTGAACCGAATTCCTACGTTGAAATAATTGCAAAAAAGCTAGGACTATATACGGCGGTTTTCGTTTGTTGGAGAATTTAAATTTTCAAGCACTTCGGAGCCCATGAAAACGATTTCCGCAGGTCAGCTGGAATATTTGCATATATATATTTTAGAGCCTCAATCTCGATTCTAGAAGAGATTTGTAAGCCTTCATTTCGAGGTGAAGTTTTAGAAGTTTTAGACAGTCTTCCCAGAAAGAAACTTTAATTTTATCTTTCCGTCTTTCGGTGAAAAACGCGTTGAGTCCGGTACATTATTTTGAAACAAGTCCATCATTAAAACATCGTACAGTCAAACCTCATTAAGGACCCCCCCCCCCCTGATAAGCTGCCACCCTTGGCAACCGCCAATTTATCTGAAAAACAAATCTTCCCGAACATTGATGAAAGCATCAGAAACCCCGTTAAAATGCCATCCGCGAAAAACGATCCAGAATTCGAATATGCCCCTGTCCAATAATTTTGTCTTTGATAGCCTGCCAACAAGATTCAAGTTTCGGCAAGAAGTTTCTGATGAAAATTTAATTTTTTGTTCTTCTGCTGTATTAAATGAAGCACCCCATTAATCGACCTATATTAAATGAATAGGGTCCCAATAGAACTTAAAATAAAGGATGTATGCTTTAAATAAAAAATAAAAAAGTCAATTTGATAAACCGCCACAAACCTCGCAACCAAATGGTGGCGGCTTATCGAGGTTTGACTTCGCGTATATACGCTTGATAATAATAATTTTTTTTTACATACTGCATGCTTGAAGTGAATCGCCTGGAAGAATATGCTCCTGTCAGAGCGACGAAAAGGACGCACGGCATTGATTTAGTTGTGTCTCCCGATGGCCTCACCTGATTGCGTTTGATTTCGAGCTGGCTGCGCTCGTAGAGTTGAGCATTGCGCAACCCGATGCCACAGAATTGTAGGTAAGAGGCGAAGACTTGTTCGTCGTTCATGGTGAACTCTCCGCCGTCGAGCTTATTGATGACCTGTCGCTGAGGCTAGTGCGACGGCGACATCAGAAACTAACCGTACGTTTCCTCCCTAAAACAGTGTATCGGGCAAAACCGCAGGTGCAGTACCAACTTGGAGCCTAGGACAAAGCCTTTTCTTTAGCATGGAATACTTGAATATTTACCCATTGAAAGCTCCGCACTTAACCTAAAACATATGCATTCCCAGAATTTATGAAATAGTTCATGCTGCAGATCACGTTTCCGAAGAAAAAATCGGAGGACATTAACGCACTGAAAGCTCCGCATATTATTTAAAACAAACTGTGCATCCCAGGAATTTATGAAATATTTTCATGATATTTCCACGAACTTTCAGATGACCATTCTCTATGCCGGTTCCTGTCTTTATTTTCTTCAACTCGTGCATCAAAGGTTATAGTTTCAAAATCACAAACTTTGTCACACACACGCTGTTTTTCAAACATGATGATTGAAAATCGGATCATGTTTTAGGAAAGAAATTGTCGGAACATTAGCCCACCGAAAGCTCTGCTCATCTTCAAAACATCCATCCACAGAATTAATTAGATATTTTATTATTTACTGATTTATCCAGCTTATGAAACAAGGTACGGTATAGGTAATATTTCGAGGATTTTGTCATACAGCTCATTAGGCGTTTACATCATTATTTGAACCCCGGATCCTGTTCCGGGTAATGAATCCGAGGAACATGAACCCGCTGAAAACTCAGAATATTATTTCAACACACATCCCCAGATTGTTTCAAAAATTAATATTTTCAGGAGCTAACAGCTTTCAGATGATGATTATCTGTCCCTGTTCCTTTTAATTATTTTTTTCAACGCATGCATTAAATTTTGCAGCCACAGAATCACGAATATTCGTATTTACAGTGCTGTGAAGAAAATAATGCTTGAACCTCGCATCGTGATCTGGAAGATTAATTTTATAAATACTGACTCATCGAAAACCCTGCAAATCCCTTTAATCCTTTAATCTTTCAAAAATTAAATAAACTTTATGTAGTAGTTTTAGGATTGTTGCTTCAGCCTTTTTATTTATTTTTTCATGTTCTCAAGTAAGTTTTAGGAACTGTGACATGACAAGATATCGGTATGCAAATTTAATGAAAGCACTATAAAATGAATAAACCGGCGATGACAATGTCTCGAGGGAAAACGTCGATGAGAAAAATCGCATCACCTAATGAAAGTCAATTTCACGCAGAGAAAATTAACTACGAAGAAATTACACTGGAGGAATAATGTTCGAGGAAAAATTAGTCCAGTGAAGAGGATGAAAACGGCCAAAAATGGTACAGAAAAAGGAATAAAACATACACATGATTACATTTTCATACAATACCAGGGAAGAACTATTATCTGGTCTAAACTATGATTTAATTTCCTTGGCTGCAGTACTTTTGGGATTGCGTGGATTTGAGTGAACGAATGGCAGTTGAAAATAAAGGATTTGTTCGGAATACCAAATTGTTTTCTCGATATTTTTCTTCTCTTGCTCTCGGAGCCGTTTTTCTGAACTCAAAACTACCACTTGAAAATTACGAGTACATACGGCAATATACAATTACATGCCACGAGCATCTTTGAATATGGATTTATTTGCCAACTTTTCCACCCCACCGTAATAGTTTATATAAAAATATGATGGGCACCAAAGAATGCCTGCATGAACCATCTCGCAAACTTTTATTGGACAGCCAAACTACAGCGCGAAGACGCACAAGGGAGATGAAGATAGGTGGAGCAAAAACANAATTTTATTTCCTACATACGAAATTTATTTTTTATTTTTTCAGTTTTTGATAAACCGCCACAAACCTCGCAACCAAATGGTGGCGGCTTATCGAGGTTTGACTTCGCGTATATACGCTTGATAATAATAATTTTTTTTTACATACTGCATGCTTGAAGTGAATCGCCTGGAAGAATATGCTCCTGTCAGAGCGACGAAAAGGACGCACGGCATTGATTTAGTTGTGTCTCCCGATGGCCTCACCTGATTGCGTTTGATTTCGAGCTGGCTGCGCTCGTAGAGTTGAGCATTGCGCAACCCGATGCCACAGAATTGTAGGTAAGAGGCGAAGACTTGTTCGTCGTTCATGGTGAACTCTCCGCCGTCGAGCTTATTGATGACCTGAGCGACTCCGATCACGCTGCCGCTGTAGTCTTTGATTGGCATGCAAAGGAGGGATTTTGTCACATAGCCCGTTTTGGCGTCCACGTCATGGTTGAACCTCGGATCCTGTTTCGGAAAAGAAATCGTACGAATTTTTGAATATTTACCCACTGAAAGCTCCGCACTTATAACCTAAAACATATGCATTCCCAGAATTTATGAAATATTTCATGCTGCAGATCATGTTTTCGAAAAAAAAATCCAGAGGATATTAACGCACTAAAAGCTCCGCATATTAATTAAAACATACTGTGCGTCCCAGGAATTTATGAAATATTTTCATAATATTTCTAGGAACTTTCAGATGCCAATTCTCTATGCCGGTTCCTGTCATTACTGTATTTTCTTGAACTCGTGCATAAAATTGTACAGTCTCAAAATCACGAACTTTATCACATACACGCTGTTTTTCAAACATAATGATTGAAAATCGGATCATGTTTTAGGAAAGAAATTGTCGGAACATTAGCCCACCGAAAGCTCTGCTCATCTTCCAAACATCCATCCACAGAATTAATTCGATATTTTATTATTTACTGATTTATCCAGTTTATCCAGTTTATCCAGTTTATGAAACAAGGTACTGTATAGGTAATATTTCGAGGATTTTGTCATACAGCTCATTAGGCGTTTACATCATTATTTGAACCCCGGATCCTGTTCCGGGTGATAAATCCGAGGAACATGAACCCGCTGAAAGCTCAGAATATTATTTCAACACACATCCCCGGATTGTTTCAAAAATTAACATTTTCAGGAGCTAATAGCTTTCAGATGATGATTATCTGTCCCTGTTCCTTTTCATTATTTTCTTCAACGCATGCATTAAATTTTGCAGCCACAGAATCACGAATCTTCGTATTTACAGTGCTGTACACTGTATTATCGTGAAAATAATGCTTGAACCTCGGATCGTGTTCTGGAAGATTAATTTTAGAAATACTGACTCATCGAAAACCCTGCAAATCCCTTTAATCTTTCAAAAATTAAATAAATGGTATGAAGTATTTTTAGGATTGTTGCTGCAGCCTTTCTATTTTTTTCATGTTCTCAAGTAAGTTTTAGGCACTGTGACATGACAAGATATCGGTATGCAAATTTAATGGTGGCACTAAAAAAATAAATAAAAGGCGATGACAATGTCTCGAGGGAAAACGTCAATGAGAAAAATCGCATCACCTAATGAAAGTCAATTTCACGCAAAGAAAATTAACCACGAGGAAATTACACCGGAGGAATAATATTCGAGGAAAAATTAGTCCAGTGAAGAGGATGAAAACGGCCAAAAATGGCACAGAAAAAGGAATAAAATATACACTTGATTACATTTTTATACAATACCAGGAAAGAACTATTATCTGGTCTGAACTATGATTTAATTTCCCTGGCTGCAGTACTTTTCGGATTGCGTGGATTTGAGTGAACGAATGGCAGTTGAGAATAAAGGATTTGTTCGGAATACCAAATTATTTTCTCGACATTTTTCTTCTCTTGCTCTCGGAGCCGTTTTTCTGAACTCAAAACTACCACTTGAAAAATACGAGTACATACGGCAATATACAATTACATGCCACGTAGCATTTTTGAATATGGATTTATTTGCCAACTTTTCCACCCCACCGTACTAGTTTATATAAAAATATGATGGGCACCAAAGAATGCCTGCATGAACCATCTCGCAAACTTTTATTGGACAGCCAAACTACAGCGCGAAGACGCACAAGGGAGATGAAGATAGGTGGAGCAAAAACAACGCGGAGAACTTTTTGCTCTCCTACTTTTCAAACTACACGGAAAAAAGTCTTTGTTCTTCGAACAAGTGATGTAAACAAAAGTTCTCACCTGATAGGCGTCCGGAACATTGACAGACCTTCCGGTTTCCGCAACGAAGCCAACAATACCCATTCCCCACGGAATCTGGATCTCCTGGCGGGTCTTGATCTCTTCCACAGTGCTGCTGGAGCACACGTCAAAGAGTTTAGTGACGAGACAGCGCTCGCGCGAGTCCTTGTCACCCTGCACCAGGAACAGCGATGCTCGATCCGCGTTTGTCAGGATGCCCACATTCTGTAGGATCTTGTGACACAGGCTTTGAATATCCAATTCGTTGCAAATGTCTTTCACCAGCTCGAATATCAACTCTCGCTCGTTCAGACTGCGCAATTCCGCTCGGCCTCGTCGTCGAACTCTGGATGAAAACGTGAGAATTTTCTTCGTTTCATTCAAATTAATTTAAATTTCACGCGTCTAATATCTTTAAATAATTATCCGTTACTAGAGAACAAGCTCATTTTACAGCCAGCTCTTTGACATGGGAAATTTTTGTGCCAAGAGTACTGTTGCGCGTTTGCCAAGAAGCTATGATCCAGAACTGCGCGGGTCCAAAAAAATTAAATGAAAGCAGCGGAAATTGAAATAAACCCAAGAAAAAAAGAAGGGCACAAGAGAAGCATAAGTAATTCATGAGAAAGCAAGCAGGGAATCACGACATTCATCTAGGCAATCTTACACATTCGATTCTTGAACAAACCGAACGATTTTCGAATGAACTTCAAAAAAGTTTCATTCGAATATTTTTCTACAACTCTTATTCTTGCGAAATGGACAAAGAACTAAGATTTAAAAAACGTATTTTCCCTGAATTATTCTCCACCATCACTGGAATATTGCTGTTTACCCCCTCACAATACTGAATTAGCAAAAGACTATAAAAACGAATTTCTCTAAGCTCTGAACCATCCCCCAAAATAATTAGGTTGTATTATTTGGAGGTCTGCTTGTGAAGCATGGAATCTTCCTCCAATCGTAGTAAAGAAAATAGTTTTAACGGCCGGCTAGTTATTTTTTTAAATGTCCGAACAATGCAGCAGAAATCAGATTTAATATTTAGAGACCATTTGAAAGAGCAATGTATATCTGAATTAATGTTTCTCCATTTTAGTATCCTGAGGCCTTCAGGAGACATAACCATTTGAAATCGGTAACCTCTATGTTGGAATTTTTTTGTAGGCGCTGTTCTGAGACACGCCGATTTGGGATGCTCTTAACTAAGTGGTCTCATTAAATTAAGGGCACGAGAACAGGCTGACTTTCTTGAGGAGTTGTTCGGAGACCTCTTCAACGACCCGGATGCGAATATAGATAAATAGAAAGGAGCAGCGAACCGGATAGTGTCGACAGGAGGCGTGAGAAAAGTCGGACACCCGTCGACAGTCGTCACGATCGGCGTCAGCAACCCGCCCTTCTCGAACTCCGTTGCGGAGATCTTGCGAACCGGGGTTGTGGAGCCGGACCCGGAACCAGACCCGGCGCCTGATCGGGACCCGGACCCAGTACCTCCGGACTGTCCCTGGCTTTGGTTCTGGCCCAGGCTCTGTCCCTGACCCTGGCCAGCATGTGTGATTGTGGACGACGCGAACGTCGTTGTCGTCTGGCTCGCGCCGACGCCGGGGTTCTGCTCACTAGGTGATGGTGACGAATAGCCAGTATGGGACATCAGCCATGCGTCCACCATGTGCCTTGTTCCTTTCCTGCATTCATCAAATTTAGGAAAAAGTCAATTTAAAATTGTAAATTCACAAAATCCAGTGCAGTACAGAAACGCTTTTCCACCAAGCGGTACGTGTATCAGAACGGGTAAAACGTAGAACAGTGCGATACACGGAACTGCCAATATGGAGAAGAATCAAATATTTCACTCGATGAATGCGAACACAACGGAACCTTTTAACAAGGTCTTTTTATTTATGATAAAAGGATTTAGCTTCTATCCTTCGAAGAAATGAAGCTTTCGGCGTTTGAAAATTAGGTATATAGTAATGTTATATATCAAATTAGCGAAGTATTTTGAATTGCTTTTTGGGTTCGAAAATGCCCACCTGATTAAATTTGGCACACGGGAAAGCAGCAAATCTTTGTGCCCGCGGTCGATTCGAAAACTAATCAATCACGGAATTCCAAATTGTTTTATTGATCGGCATTGCATTGGCGGGGAATGAACTGGCTCATCAAAAATTCATCATCAGGGAAATTGTATCGGGTTTTTTTACATCGATCGTCTCTTCGAGTAGAAAATCTTTATCTTCCGAATTATAAAGGAGAAAGGAAAAATAGATGAGCACCCTGCTCAACGTCGTTAAAATTCCATGAATAATTGGACTGCAACCATGTTTCTGCTCAGCTGAAGTTTCGATTCACAGTGTGCCGAAAATTTTTTTGTGGGCCAAAAATGGAAATTCAGTTTTTGACCGGTTTCAGTCATCATGAGAAATTATTCGCACTTCAGCAATTTTTTCTTCTTGGACGGATTGTGTATTCTTCTGAAAATCAGTGGAATTAGCGGCTTTATAGACCCCTCGCCGCAAAAGCCTGTATGAGAGCAGCTCGGACTTTCAAAAGACTCATCCCAAACCCCCACCCCCAGGGTTTTTATTTTTATTTTTTCAAAGAAAAAATGTTTATTAAACGGTTTGTGTATTCTTCTGAAAAGCAGTGTAATTAGCAGCTTTATAGACCCCTCGCCACAAAAGCCTGTCTGAGAGCAGCTCGGACTTTCAAAAGACTCATACCAAACCCGTGTACTTCATGGCTCACCTAATGAAATAGTCGTTGAGGAAATCGGAGTGCTCGTCCAGCCAGGCTTCGATGACGGCATACTCCAGAGCGTATGAGCCAGGATCGCCATTGTCCATATTGCTCGCGCCCATCCTCCCACCATGCCGAGCCGACCCGAGTCGCAGTGGTCTGAACGACAGTCCAGCCAGCGTCCGTCGAGTTCCAGCCGGGCCTTCCCCGCCTTCCTCGGCTCCTTCTTCTTCACTTATACGAGGCCAGCCTGAGCAATATGGATCAAAATCCTTCACCATGAATGCACAGTTTCGTTTTTGTTGTTGTGTGAATTGGAATTTCATCCCTGCGTATGGCCTCGTATGAGACCAACCATGCACTGGAGTCACGCATTAAGCGGCTCACATCAAATTTCGGCCAACTGTTGTTTAATTTTTACTGCAATTTCATCTTCTACATGAAGATAAAACGACATGGATTCCAAGACGCATTCGAAATTTTCACCCAGTTAAAAATAACTTCCTGCCAAATCCAAGAAGTAACATGAAAGCTTAGACCAAAAAGTGCAAAAATGGCTGATAACAATGCATTCTCAAACTGTAGTCGTTGTGATGAAAAACTGCAGAGTGAGGTGAAATGTTTCCGAGTGAACTGAACGTCAGAACTTTGCCATAAAATGGCACGAGTGACATAGGAAGAAGAAATCAGAGGAGAAAGAGGTGCTTTCACAACTTTTTGCATCAGTCTGCTGTGAATATATTTAGGTCAAGTCTTGTTTATCCTCAGCCGATGAAAGTTTCCAGGGATTGATGATTCAATTATACATAACCACTAAATCCACCTTCCACCGCGAAATTTAAACTATTAATGAGCATTCAAATATCAGACGGTATAAAAGCTGAGACTCACTCTCCTTTTCTTTTGTGAGTCACAATCTGTGAAGACCCGCCATATTGCATGAATTCAATACATTTCCACCCCAAAAGCATGCATTTTCGTAACTTTACGCGTTTGACTAGAATCTCGAGATGAGATACGACTGAAAACGAGTTTCTCGGAGCTTTCCGTGGTGCAATACCCTCAGCGAAAATTTATTGACGGCAGTTACTTTGATAATGGATCTGCATGATTAAATTACCTCACGTTTTGGCATTAGAGAGGCCATTAATTTCGTTATGTGTCCTCACTGGTTGTCTCATTAATAAAATATGATTAAATGGCTCTCCAAGAGTTCACAGATCAGCGTCATCTTGGTTTACTAGTCCTCATCCTTCAGTGAAGTTTACGCCTCAGCTTGATTGCCCTTCCCCGAAATAATCTTTACAAATAAAATTGAAAAATCTTCCTGAAAAGCCATTCGTGATTCTGATTCGTCCAATGCGCTCAGATTTTCTTTTGGGAATGGGCGTTGTGACGACACACTTGTTCAACATAACGAAATTGTTCGAAGGTTCTGTCCGAAATGCCGTACACACAATTACAAAAAAATCTATAAAATTACATCTCATTTTTCAGAAAGAGAAATTGTTTCTCCGAGACTTTTCTGTAGTTTTTCATGTGCTTATGGTAATAAACAAGCTTATTTTTGCTGCAGAAACTTTTTACTACACTATATTGCTGTAAGTAAAGCTGGAAAACTTGGCTATTCTGTTCAAGTACGTTGATTTTTTTCAGACAAGAACTGGGGTTTGAAGCAAGTAACGTCATATTTCAGAAAAAAAAACTAGCCAAAATTTGTTACACGAATCTCGGTACTACAACATCCGTATACGTTATGACGCATTTTTCTGGGTCAGTGCAGGATTTCGCTCTAACAAGATTAACCTGTGAAGTATTTCGTCCGTGTCTGCATTTAGTTGGCGGTGATTTCGCATCTGGACGTGAACTAAACGTCCGAAAGAAAAAAGCCGAGAATTTCACTCTCTTTTTGTACCATGGAGTTCACTTTCCTTTTTTCTCCTCCCCTTCATCAACCGTGCCATTTTAGAGAGTGGTAGGAGTTGAAGAAGCAGAGGAAAGAGAATAACCGCATCACGGTGTCCGACACCGGAGATGAATAGTTCGAAGCACTCGTGTGAACAAGAGCGGGGAAGGCAATACAACGCAGGGATTATTTTCAGCCCCGGAGTTTCGAGGAAGTCGGAAGATCGAGTTTATCCCGAGACGAAGCAGAGCGGAAATCTCCGCAACTTTCGGGAAGGATGGCAATAACTCAAGCAGTTCGTTGCCGAATATGAATGTGGCCCAAGATACCGGCACTTATTGAACTAGTAATGCTGGGGAATCGTCAGCAAATTACAATTGCAAATTTCCAAAAGAAAAAATACTTACGAAGAAAGTCTGCCCGAATGATAAAAGATTATTTTTATAACGGAGGTTTTTAACCATTACTTCAAGGGATATTCATGCATTTCCCGAGGATTTTCGATTAAAGTTTACACTTGAAAAGTCGGGCCCACAAAGAATCTAAGGAGGTTATCATGCCTTCATCTCCATATACGCAGATATCAATAGAAAGTAGGTCTCAAGTTTATGGAGACACAAATTATTCAGGTATGCCTATCAGGGCATGACTAACGGGTTCCATCATACAACTTGACATGGCAAACGATTATGCCTCATAATTTGTTTATGAAAATGGTTCCTCGAATAAAAACGTTGGTGAAACTCTGCTTCGTATGATTCAAATGGATTCCGGACGGTCGAAGAAATTTTCTCTGGGTGGTTTCGAAATGATTTCAAAACTCCGTCTTCTACTTGAAACGTCAGTGTATCCATGTAAAAAAGGTACAGTATTACAAATAGAATGCATGAACTTACCCCCCATTATTAGAAAATGTTAGATTGATTAACGTTTCACCGGAACCCGAATATACGCAGAGATGCTTACTGCATATTCAATCGATTTTCCTTAATATCTTGAAGCTAGAACTCTGCACTGACTGAATTTTTAAAATAAAAAAATACAGGAACCATAGCATAACGTGATTCCACGAACGATCTCAAATGCACAATATTCCATGCTTTTGACTTACTTGTGTGAACACTTTTGATGCATATCTTTAAATACTGTATCTAAACGCATAAAAATTGTTTGCACTCTATATTTTCTCGCCCTGGTTTCATAGCATCCTCTGCCTAGGAAAATTCTTTTATAGTTGCTCGGAGGGGCAAAACTACCTTTGAAAGATACAATCACTAATGGTTTAGGCACAGCGAAAAAATTTACTTTCGAAAAAATCACTAGATTGATTCAGGCTCATTCAGGATCGATGTTGATGTCGAGGTTCAGAATACAACACATACGTGGATCCTATAACACCCAAGCATTCTTCCTCGCTCGACTACCTGGTCAACACATTTCTTTTGAATCTACTGTACTCTGAATTCCGGACACGCCGTAACTTGAATTATCCCTCGCATGAAAAGGTCGGGGAGAAAATGGAGGAGATGAGCTAATTTTCACTGCTGAGCGTCGTTCAAGCATCATGAGAACTTGGGCGAAGACCGGAAAATTTGGGTGAGAGTAGGATGAAAGTTGGGAAATCCTCCAACGCCTTCTACTCTGATGGTACTGGTTCTCGCTCGGATCAACTTTTAGCTGCACACATAGTGCAAAGGAAACTCCTCCGTCGAAACCTCGTTTAAATGCATCCGTGTCGCAATTTACGATTCAGGGATAAAACTTTTCCCCACAAGGTGTTCGTCGCATTTTCGCAAAAAATTTCTCGAGCTGAAAATCGCCTCTGATTTCTGGAAACGAGAAATGCAACTCATTGAATTTGAAGCAAGTTTTTTTTCAAGCCGAGCAAGCATAGATTTTTACATTTTTATATTCTACACTTTTAAAGTTTAAAAACTGAATATTATTTCGATTAAAAAAAATTGAATCCGCCAAGTGAATTATCGCGAAGAATGTTACAGAAACCCTACCCTCGACGTTAGATTATAAAATTGTTGAGGAATTACTGCAGATCGAAACATCTGATTAAAGGTAGCGAGCAAATTTTTCAATTTTAGAGAGGAGTGAAAATATTAACGAAAAACAGAAATTGTTTGATGGAATTTCTTGAGCTTATGTATACATGTACTTTAAAAGAAGTACAGTGATCATTTTCAATAGAGTGGTCATAAATATGAAACCTGGTAACCTGGTAGGATGATTCAACGTTTTTTTTTTTTTCGTTACAGCGTACACGTCATGCATTGTTCATCACATCGTCTCAATTTTCGGTCCACCTGAGGTTCTTTCTAGGCTGGTGGCATCCGTATTCGAGATGTCATCTCGGTAAAAAAAAAAAAAATGCATAGATCCCAAGTGAAGAAGCTACAAACTGCTACGCATCAGCATGCTTTCCATTCCAATTCGCACAGGTTATTTTTCGCAGAGAGCAAGATGACACCGAGAAGGGAAAAATCGTCAGGTGATAAGTGACATGCGGAACTTACGCCTCCCCCATGTTACAGGCGATGGTATGTCATTTGTAGAAGCCAGCTTGACGGTTGAGTGCGAGGTGCTTATATCGGAAAATCCTCACCTCGGACTCTAGGGCTCAGATACCGGAGCGCTGGACGAGTCTGCAACAGACAAGATCAACACCAAAGTTGAGGTCGCGTCCTCCATCGAATCCTTGACAAACGTCATCACTTCTGCTTCTAGAATCAATATCGTGCTCGCGTTCCTCACGCGAATCCGTCCTTAGTTCCGACCTATTGGCCCTGCAGTGTAACAAGAACCCTTCAGCTTCTGGAAAACCCTTCGTCTAGTCTTTTCGGTATGTACAAGTGCGGGTCATATTCATTATTTTGCGACTTCAGTGCAAACCAGAAAACAAGTACAATGAAACCTCTCTGAGTTGAATTTCAAAAGACAAGAAAAACATTTGACTTGGGGAAGTTCTTTATACTCAGAAAGGTTCCAAGTTAGGGGGGATTTCAGTAAGGGAAACAAACGTTTTTGTTGTGGGAAACATGGGAAAATGGCAGGAAATTGTAAATGGTGATATTCTGGACCTTAAATTGCCTCTTGAATGAGTTGACAGGATGCTGAACTGAGAAGCAGGGGTTCATTTGCCCAATTATTTTTCTTTTCCTTTCAAAACACATCAAGTTGATTTATTTAGTGATATCCTCTGTCCTGTGTCAAGAAAATAATAGCTCGAAGGCCTCAGATAATTTGAGTTACAGAGGTTTTTCAGGAAAATCCTTCGTGTTAGGAAGATTTTAATGCATTGTTTCTAATTGGATTCAGACGGGGACTTCACAAATCCTACTTATTAGGGAGGGTTGAGTTATCATCTCTCTGGTATATTTTATTAGCAAATTTTACACCGTTCGCACAGGAAACCACGTGAAAACATTCTGATTTCATTTTATTGCTCAAGATACTGCAGACTTTTTCGATTTTTAAAATCGACTGTTAAGCCCGCCCCGAAATTTATGAAGCAAAAAACCATCATAAAATTGGAATCAGATCCTCCTAAGACCTCGATTAATATTTTCTAATAAGATTGGATATCGCAAGAAGATTCATGGAATCCCCAGCTTTCAATGTTTTCAGATTCGGGTGCGTCCAGGCACATATACAGCCACGCGTTCGAAATAATTTCCGGAATTTCGATTTTTTAAATTATTTAAGCCGGACCGTTTCTCATTTTAATTGCCAGATTGATTCATCCTGAAATAAATACAGTATTCCAGAACGATAAATCTCAGAGACACCGTTAAGGCTATTAGATAGACTTCAAACGAGTAGCATTGCTTTGGGCTTCCATTCTTCGTTATTTGCACTGCTGTTATATTATTGTCGTTTATTCACTGGAAACGCGTTGTCTTGTCGGGATGTACCCGAATTTCAGGGAATCCTCCAGATTATATGGTAAATCAGCCAGAAAAAAAGGAAGAAACTACGGTATATTATCGATCTTCATGTCTTAGACTTAGAGAATAGCACTGTCGAGCGACGAGCCCTTTGCTTCCATTAACCCCGATCTCGTCGGACTTACATATTATAACACAAGCTGAGAAGCAAGAACAAAATCCTGCT
>CAJPEX010001432.1:0-58016 GCA_905338405.1 Notodromas monacha | reverse complement strand
TTCTTTCTGCTGGAAGAACGCGGGAAGAAGAGGTTCATTTTCATATCGCATAGCGCGAATACTGTGAGCAGGCCATAAATCGTTACCCCTGTAGCCTGACAAGATTCGTTATTGTGCCCCGCGTATATGAGGGAAACGTTTTGGAATGTAGCTCCGAATTCCGCTGTTTCAAGTAAAAAGAAAAATATCGAGAGTGCTTCGAACCGAATGAGTTACAGATGAAAGAACACAAGGATAGGGAATTGACATGACGAGTTCGAAATTTGCTGTCCATCAAATTGAGAACAAAACGTTTTTGCATCATCTGAAAAATGCAATTACATCGCGGAATACTGTATAGAAGCAAATTGACCGGTTGACGTGGAACAAAGTTACTCAATTTTTTTATTGATTATCATTCTAAAAACAGCCTGTGGAGCAATGGAGAATTTAAGAATAGTCTCCTACTTCCTTCCTTCTTTTTTTCTTGAATAAAAAACTTGAATTCAATGAAAAGATGCTTTTCAAAATCATACAGGACCGAGATAAGCTTTTAACTTATCAATTAACTTATTCATACAAATTCTTCTCAAAGATTCTCTCCAAATTGTTTAATCAACTGAATCTGAGAGCAGGTTGAACACTGAACGATTTAACTTGGGTTCAGTGATTGCCTTATGCTGTAATTTTTATTACTGATATTTTCTTTTTTTTTACTATCAGAGAGGGGAAGAAAGTGCATGCATTCTGATTTTATGGATTGTGTCTGTATGAATGTGGGTGTGGAGGGGAGGGGAGTTGGATGTACTGGGACCATTGCTTGAACCTTGTGAATGCTGAAAAGCAGAAAATAAATCTTGCTGATCAATCAATCAATCAATCAATAAAAAAAACTGCACTTGGAATTACTCTTTTTCATTTTCCGTGTCTTTTTAAACTTAGAATCAAGTTTAAAGTTTTATGCTCATAATAGTTAGTAGAATAGTTTTATGCTCATAAAACTATTCAGAAATTGAAAAAAGGAATTGGTGCATATTTTTGAACTAAGGATGACTTGTGAAGTTGAACAGAAATCCCAAAGAGGAAAATCGGTTTGATTTGCTCAATTTCGAATTCATATGTATAAATTTAAGTAACTAAAATTGACATGCTTTTTTAAGCTCCATCAAAAAAGTTTTACGTATATAGAACTAGAAAATGTTGAAGAATTCAGCATAAGAATTATTAGCATTCTCGATTTAAATCTGTGATTAACTTATTTCAATAAAGACGCATCCTAGTATTTTGAGCTTTGAAATGAATAAGAATCAGTCTCCACCTCCACTCTCCACTGACTTTATCAGAATATAGATGGTGTATTCCTCGGATGCGAAAGCAATCCTGCAGATTTAGCATAAGGACTTGCTGAGGGCTTATTGTCAGAATCTCACTAAAGTTTACTGTCGTGTCGTAACTTTTTCGGATAATTCAAGCAGCCCGTCGTCATAAAAATCTTGGGAATGAGCATTGATGTCGTTGTGTGGCCCAAGTGCGCGTTCTTTGACTCGGGTTGGATTCTTCTGAAAATGAAAAATTTCATTGTGCGTTTAAAATAAATATTCTCTCAACAGGGCTGTCTTTGCTGCTTGAGTACACCAGCGAGTTTTTATTTATTTTTTGTTTTTTCGTCCTTTCTAAAATTATTTTGCACGCGTGCAGACAAACGCGACCGACGACGCCCCTGCTGCGAAAATATTTGCCTTCTCTACGAATGACGACTGCTTGTGTGGCCTCTGCAGAAAATGCACGAAAAATAAATTTATTCTATTCCTCATTTCGTCCTTTTTTTTCTACCTCAGATTCCCTATTAGGCCTTCAAGGTCGGTGGCGTCTTTCGAATGACGAAAGCTATTTTAACGTAAATGTAAATGTAGTCCGTACCTTATGAAAAGCAAGCCTTTATTTCGAAGTATTTTTACGACAAGATTATAGATGGGGTATATTTAATAGCGCTGAATCTTTTATTTTTTTAGTACCGTATATTAACGTTATGGTTTCGCAATTTCATGTTTATATTTGCATATGTATAATGAAATTTCCCTAAAAGTCGCTCGTCTATTTATTCTAAATCAGGAGCTTTTTTCGACTGCGTCATTCGATGAATTACTGGAACAAAGTTCAAGTAATTTCTTGAATACTTCAAATGCAGCAATTATTAGTGGAATGAATCTCATTTTTTCCATATAGTGCAAGAAATAAAAAGCTGACGGCGATGTTATCGTCAAACTTGGTTCTTGAAATTAACGATGAAAATTTTCCACGGAGATCCATTTTTTCGTGAGTTCGTGGTCCAGAATGTTTCGGATTTCTGTGTAGATAATGGACTTACACCCTATGTTAGATCGAGCTTGAAAGTACTATTGGGTCACGCCCAAACTTACGCATTTGGTATAAAGATATTTAGAAAGGTCTCTCAAAATCCCTCGCACGTTTATATCGCCGGCAACCGGGACGAGAGAAGTTCATTGCTCTATACACACAGGCATTAAGGTTTTATTCACCTTCTCTCCCGTCTCTGTTTTTCGCAAAATAACGCGCCGTTGTGGAGATGTTTTTACAAGAACGTTTGTGAAATATCTGCGTTTTTTTTTTTCTTTTCGTGGTAGACCTCTGACGGAGAATGCGGGTTTTTGGCGGAAAAATTATAACGACGCGAGCTTAAACAGAGAACCCGTTTGTTTTCTCACCCCCCGGGTCGGAAATTCGCTAAGCAAAACATGTCTGCGCGTGCCGACTTCCCCGGCTTTTGCGCAAAGAATTGAGGTACGGAAAGTTCCAGAAACACAAAGAAAGAAAATGAACCAACGGGGGTCAAACTCCTTGAAAAGATCCTTTTGTGCGCAGCAGTCAAGTCATGTGTGTCCACGTTTGGTAATTTGCTGAAGAAGTTATTTTCCGGCTGGTAAACTTAATTTACAGGATATTCGTTTTTGAGGCTTCGAAGCATTATTTGCCCAGACTTTTGGACCATGCAAGTTATGGTATTGTAAATTTGTTTTGAACATGAGATGAACAGTCCCTGCTGTTCAATGAGAAAAATGTCAGTGTAATGTGCACATGGAAAGTTTCTCTCAACCAGAAATGCTGGTGTCTGAAACTTTTTGCACAAATAAAACTAAGACAAGCACCAGCACTCCAGCAGGTTTTCATTCCCCATTGTGAATTTCCAATCCCAAAACCAAATTGTTCCATTAAAAAAAAGCAAAAGCCTGCGATCAATTGATTAAAGAATTGACAAATGATCATAATTGTCAGTGACAGCAGAACCAGTGAATAAAAAGAATGCGTCCTCGTAGCAAATGACAAAGTGAAATTGTTTGTAAAAAAAAGCAAAAGCCTGCGATCAATTGATTAAAGAATTGACAAATGATCATAATTGTCAGTGACAGCAGAACCAGTGAATAAAAAGAATGCGTCCTCGTAGCAAATGACAAAGTGAAATTGTTTGTAATTCAAATAGCTTAAAAAACTTAACCAAAAGTCCTAGACAAAGTGGAAAAGACCTTGAACTAACTTTAACTTAAAAATGAAATGGAACTTTTAGTACAACAAACGTTCTTAAACCAAGACCTCAAAGTTCCTACAACTCCTTTTAATCAACACAACATAAAGAATTGAACCATAGCGCAGTGGAAGAAAAGGTGGAAAATAATAAGACAGGGCAATCAGCTGGTTTGCAGCTGGGAATATGTAATTGAGGGGTTACCTTAATTACATATACCTAGTTTTGTCTGGTTTAATCACAGTCCACAGTGAATCACAATCAAACACACACAAAAATAATACATCACAATAAATGCAATAATGCAACACACATTCAATGAAAACAATAAATTTGTGCACACAAATTTAGGGTGCAATGATGAAATGCAACAATTCAATAAAAAATGGGGTTGAATTCTTTGAGGGAAGATTATGGTAAGAGCTAATGTGAAGGACTGATTACTGGGAGTGGAAAAGTGCTGGGTTTTTATACCATTGAGCACAATGCTTCTGTCAGCTGACCTTACAGAAGCATTGGACTTTTTCCCTGCCTTTGATTGGCGGAAGATATGTGCATGAAGAAGTTGTGCATCCCAGGAATGGATGAAAAAAGGAAAACGGGACCAGAATTCAGGTCCTGGGACCTGATATCCTTGGGCCCCAGTTCTGGTTCCCCAAGAAAGGATATGAAAACCCAGGTCTTTCTTGTTGTTTCCAATATGCGCAACTAATATAATGGTTTCGGGTGGTTCTGCTGGAGGGGGTTCGACATTGACGAGAAAACCCCATCCTTCTCGCAGTTGTCCTCACAGTCGGCCACTGACATTTTGCGGGTTTAACAGCATGGAATCATTTTCACGATTTTTGCAGATTTGAGCAATACATAATATACCTGCAAAAAACCAAATACTGAAAGAAACAAAAAGGAAGATAATGAATTATTGTTCATCGAATTGTTTCCAGCAATTGCAGCGATATTCCAAAAATATCGTGCATATTTCATCTCCAGAATGTGCGTCAGAATTTTGTGAATTCTGAGTCGAAAGCAGTTTATTTTTATGCAATCGGCATTCGGCAAGAAATTATTACGAATCATCCTTGGATTGCTTTCGGAAGTACGTTCATTTTATTTTAAAGATTTAAATCATGACGATAAACATATTTTAGTTTTACGAAGTTATTAGGAGCACATTTCAGTGGGAAATTCGGGGCATCTGCAAAAGGAATAAACACGAGGGAGCTAGTCTGTGACATACTATTGACACATCCAGGATCATTTATTGCTGACAGACGTAATGATTTTTCAATGCTTTGTTGTTGTCAAGCGAAAATAATGCTCTACGATTTTTCAGCACATTGATGATTCTGAGACAAGGAGCATAGTTTCGAAAATTTCGTCTTCTGCAAAACAACATCATTAAGGGCGACAGACTTCATCAACTTTTTCTAGAATTGATTATGGAATGGGAATAAGGGGCGGTATTATAGCTTTCCTTTAAAAATACGTATGCCATTCTATTTCAAAAGGTTATCGTCCAGTAAAATTTCTTTGCTTCGAGAATTGCTTAAAATAATGAAAAATAGATTCAAATACAATTACGGAAATGAACCCTGTATAAAAATGAGATTAGTTATACCCGTTAACAGAAAACGTCCTTGCCAAAAACAATATAGGGCTGCTGGCGAGAATCACTCGCATCGAATGTTCTTCAACCTTCAATTTTAAAATATTCGAATTTTCCAAGTTTTACTTCGATGCAATATTCAAACTTTATTGATCAGTCGCTCAAGCCTCGACGATCTGAAATATTCATGGGATCCTTCAGAAATGACTGTCTCATTTTTTTCCTGACATAAGTATATCAACCGCGTTTCCTCAACAAAAGATAAAACTTGAACATGAGCTAAATTATTCCTTTGGTCATATGAAGAATTTATATATACGTGTATTAATCAACTTATTGTTCCCTTCAAAGGCATTGGCGAAGGAAATATCGGGAGGATATCGGTTTTAAATATATTTCGAATATAAAAATGAAATATGGCATTAAAATCCATGAACTTGATGACGAATTTCACCGAAACATCTGACCCCAGATTTCTCTATTTTTATTGCAGAAAAATGCGGGAAATTGAAAAGAAATGCGAGATCTCAGACTCGCGTTTTTCAAGTTTTTGAAGTGCTTTCTATGTCATTCATGTGATGCAGAAGAAGACCATGGCTGAGACTTCCAGTGCCAAAACATTGGCTACACAATTTGCTGCTCTTTGGTTATGTTTGTCTTTCTCTTGGACATCTGCAGTTCTTGGATATGGTGAGTAATTCAACAAATTTTTTGCATCTATTAATTCGTTCAGTGCCGAATTTTATTCGACCTTGTCTTTGTTACATTTCCGGTTTACCTCTGACGGAAGACTGCAAATATTTTGAGAAAAATGTCGTCCCCGGGATAACAAAAGTTTCCTGAATCTTTACGAAGCAATTCATTAGGTTTCTATTGCAAGAGAACATTCTCATGGATTACTCGTATATTTGTTTTCATAAATTAATCGCCGGTTTTATATAATTGGCTTGTAGAACACTGTACGTGATGAGACAAGATTGTGACAGGTCATGAAGTTTTGCGATGACGTTAATTATGGAAGGTTTATTTTATTTTATTTGACGCATGTCGATCATTTGAAAATGTTTCACCAGAAAGGCAAAACATTCATGTTCTACAAGACTTGTATTCCAGTCTTGGTAATTATGTGATCTTTATTTTTTAATTTGAAATTGAGTTGAAAAAAACGTTGATGGATCTGATGTTGAAATTGACACGGAGTTCAAGTGACTGCTGACCCGAAAACTTCAAACTCACCTCATCAATTTTCGTCCGCTTCTCAATTTCAATCTGTCATGCAGAGAATGACTGACGATTCATTCATACAAGCGGAAACAAAATGGGTTTTTTTTTCTATGCTCTTCGCTTGAAAAGCCATCAGTTTGTATTCGGGATAATCCATAAACCGGATCCACTACTAAATCAATCCCAGAGGCGAGGAACCTCCTATATATAATAGGTGGGTTCTATATACTGTATTGGCGATGACCGACGGAGGTCGCTTGGGAAGCCCTGCGACCCCGAAATGCCACCAGTCTCCCCCTCGCTGCTGCTGCTAAAATTGAAGCCGATGCGAAGCGACATCGACTTCGACATCGACAGCGACAGCGTGTCGCTTATTTCCTGGATTGATCGCATCATCCATAACCCTCGTCCTGACGGTTAACAACCTCTTCATTAAACGGCTCCGTTCAGCTCAGATTTTCCTTTTCACCGACTCGATGAAAAACATCGAGCGGAATTGAGTTTCCAATCCGCCCTTTCTATTGGATGAAATGGATTTTTGAATCTGGAACTCCGATCAAAGTACTGCCTCTTTCAAATTCAATGCTCTTTTTAAACATACATTTTACATTGATAATGATTGAAGTCTCACCATCAAAAGCAAACACAGTATTATACAATTTTGCTCATTTACTTCCGCCACGAGTTCCACGTCGATTTCGGATTTGTTTTTCCCCAGCCGTGATAATGTCACTTTCCCGTTGAGATTTGAAATGGAAAATATACTGTACAGTGTACTCAAAACTTCGAAAACAATTACTAAACAATCGGGTTATTATTCAGGAATGTAAAAAACCAAACACGTATTTCTGATATATATTGAGGATCTACCTAGTAAAAATAAAACTTTCAACTTTCAAAGTGGAAGACACTTTCAATCCTAATTCATCTCCAATTTCCAGTGATTTTCAATAATTGGAAAAACATATTCATGTGTGCTAGACGGTCAAAATATTTCAAGAGAAAAAGTCATTGAATCTTGGAATATTTTGCCCAAATACAATCCTTTAAACTCTGAAAAACAGCTCTAAGAGATATAAAGAGAGGTTTATAAGGCAGTTCAGTGTAAGGTAGTGCAAAACCGAGGCCTTATAAACGAATACGCTCGTTTTTAAGTATACTAATATAAAAATCTGAATCTTTCGTGTGAAGAATTGATGCATAAATTTATAATTCAATTCGAAATGTATTCTACTCTTCAAGAAAAATCAAGACAGAAAAAATAACGCAACTTCATCAAACCATACCTAAAATACAATACTTGAAGAATCATTAATATGTTATTTTCTGTTTGGTGACGATCGCTTTCAGAATTTATCTACGCTTGGCTTTCAACGTAGTTGGGGATTAAATTTCTGCTAAAAATTATTTGCATATAATCAGATAGAACAAGTCACTGGCAAACCCTGTTTTCGTAAAAATGTGATTGTTATGTTATAGCTTAATTCCTCACGGTGAAGTTGAGAAGACGTAAGAAAATATTCGGCGTTTCGTTAGTCTTCAACAATGAAGCATATACTCGTATGCCCCGGTTGGTGCTTTGATCGGATGTTAAACAATGCATATTTCCCCAAAGAGCTCATGATCCATGTTAAATTCATGAGAATGCCTCGGATTCCGCGTGCAGCTAAAAATTTAACTGCTCAAGTCGTAATCTTGCTGCAGAATAATTACGCTATTATGGGAGATTCGCGAGGTTTTTGACGATTCACTTGTCGTATGGCCGACACCTGCTCGTGGACGTGGTTATAGGTGGCCTCTTTCTGAGAATACTCATACTGTACACGAAAACATATGATCGCACATATTTGAATAATGTGTAAATAATTCAAGGGTGCGCCTACACGAAATCACGTTGCACACGTATACGCTTAACTTGTTTCAGAAATTGATTTCACACGCGATGTCAAACGCCCGACACGCAGCTTTATATAATGGTTACTGAAATTTAAATTTTAGAAAATTTCCGGCCTTATTTTGAAAATATTTGCGACGTTCTTTGCTCTAATTGACAATCTAATGGGGTTTTAAGCATACAGCAGTGCTTCTGAAAGATTTGAGTAAACCTTGTGTTTTTTCCAGAAAACACTCAAATTGTACCTCAGCGTGGTACAACAACTCAACAGGGACAGACAATCCACTGGAAATTTATATATACAGTATTTTTTAAAGTTACTCCATTTTTTCGAACCAAAACAGCTCTAAAAGAATGTGCGGAGTTTCAATGTCACACACGAAATTTTTGTACTTCTACGTTTGTACGTCAATTTTTGTACGAATTTTTTTGTGTCATCAGGGAAATCCATCTTGAGAAACGTTGAAATTTGGGTCAAAAGACTCGATCAGAACCAGAAATTTCTTCCAATGTGAATCTTCAATTACCCATTTCAACAGAACGTCGTGAATTAAGACATTTGGAAACAGTTAGAAAGTTGTAAAAAATAGTGGTATTCATGAATGAAAAATGCGAGAAAAATGCCCGAGAAGTAAAATAATTTGAATTTCTCTGAGAATGTTTTCTATTCCGAGCATAAACGTTTTCATATAGCTGAAGACAGAAGCTGAATTTATTCTCTCAGTGATCCATCCTATAGTACTGTAAATTCGAACCATTTTCACCACAATCCTGTTCAGCGAACCCAGCAGTACTAGGACGTCGATAAAATGTTGCCCATGTGGCTTCCGGATATTGCTTCCGACATCGCCCGGAAATAAATTGGTCAATTCCCTGGCAAGCAGTTTTCCTCTACAGCCGACGTGTGTGTGTACAGCATTTTACTTTATTTTAGAGTGCAGAGTTTCTCAGGCGCTTGCATTCTTAATTTTACGTTTTTGTCACCATTTCTTCGGAGCACCAAGTCCCAGAAGTGCACTTGATGAGATGAACGTCTTCAAAGCCGGCAGCTGAGCGGAAAAGATTCGGCGGTGAAAAAAGCTCCAACTGATGGGAAAACATCCCGTTTACAGAATTTTTTCATCGTTGAACGAATTTCCGAGTCCTCACAATGCCCTCTTTTAGGATAAAGTGCGACATCCTGGCAAACAGAGTGACAATTCAAACACTTGTTCAGCTGAAATTACAGTAAATTCTGGTCGGAAACGAAGAAAAGGTTTTTCTAGAATGCATTTTACCTGGAATTCGTTCGCGTAAGAAAAAATCAATCAATTACTCATAGAACAGAACATACGAGTCTTTTTAGTGAATTTAGAAATATTTTCAAGCTTTACAGATATTTCTGAAGGGTCCCACGGATAAAAGGAGACGTTGATGAATAATGACTTTATTTATTTTTGGTATTTCGGTAAAATTGGTTTATTTCGATGCTATATTTTATTTATCTGCTCGGAAGTGAGTCTGCGCATGACTTTTTGAGACGTGACTGAACATTTCCTTGAATATCTCTCAGCAGTCACCCCACAGGCTTTGATGGAGGTTAGTGCAAGAAGCACAATATCGGAATCTTCTTGCCTTTTCTCGCTTTTCCTGGATATGCTCATTCACAAAATATCGACACCTATCCGTCGTTTTCCATCATTTTCCGAAATAAAAAGAAGACACACTGCGAATTGTGTGCGTTGTGTGGGACACTCTGCTCCAGCAGCTGGCCATTGACAAGCACCTGCCGTCAGCGTGGGATAATGGCTAGGAGACACGCTTTGCAGATGCGTCGCTTTGGTCTTCGTCGTTTCTAGACTATATCTAGAGGTCTGCTTTCCGCTATTGCTCTTGCCACACACACACACAGAGCTAGCTAGCTGGAGAGATGGGGAGAGAGAAGCTCTTTGCTGCTGACGACGTCTACGTGCGACGTATAGTCCGTGAAATCAATTTTCGACACCCGGGGTGTCGTTGAGATCGTTTCCGTGTTTTCCGCGGCAGGAGCGCCAGGCGTCGAGGTGCTTCTTCATTGTCCTGAGGGGAAGAAGAAGACGAAGAAGAAGAAGGAAAAAATAAGGCGGTGTTGATGTGACTGAGGGCCTTGCATGCAGCCCTTTTCTCATTCTTCTTCTTATTCTTCTTCTTTTCATGGCGGGGTTTTGTGCATTTTGTACCTTCCGGTGTTAAACTGAAGCAGAGAAAAACCTCCGACAAAACGGACGACCTGCTGCAAAACAGAATCGTCGTGCAATCTGAAAATCGAAATACGCTGCAATTACGCATTTTATATACAGTATCAGGCGGAAGTCTGCCTCTAATCATATGTGCAGGAATTTTAAATTTATGACATGTAGAAAAGGATTTTGCATAGTTTTTAATTCGAAAACATGTTAATGCTATTTTCAAAGCTATGGATACTGGTAATTATTACTGGGCTCACAAAAATTGGAATGTTTAAAAATCGTCCGCGTTCATCGAATTTAAATTAAAATAATTTCTACGATTTATTTAATCGAGGGTATTTTGATTGAAAAATAAACCACTGCAAAAAGTTTCGACAGTGCTGCGAGGGAACTTTGAAAAATAATTGTAATTTCTCAGAAATTTACGATGACGTCCAATTTAGACTGAAATGCTCTAAGATATCACAAGTTCATTTACCATCAAAAGACATTTCTTTATGCTTCGTGAACATTTTGCTTCGAATATTTGAATTCAAATTGGAAGGGGGATATTTCAGTTGATTTGAAATTTATATTTAAAAAAATTAAGACAACGAAGAGAGCACCCGTTTTTTCAGGATCCATTTGGAGAGAAAGAGAGAGTGTGTGTGTTTTTTCTTATGACATATTTAGATATGGTATTAAAATTAGTGATTGAATCGAATCACATGATTTAGATTCAGCTTAATCTATTATTTAGATTAAGAATGATCCACTCATTATTAAAGCTGCTGATTGCTTTACAACGCAACGGGAACCAAATATCATTAGTATTTTAAGAACAAAACAGCCAATTATTAATGAAAATCTCATTTCCGAAAGACTAACATTACGATGAAACGGCAACAAGCCCCAAATTTCGCAATTTTATAAAATTTTCAGCGCTGTACTTCTTTTAAGCCCTGTTCAACAAAAAAGGATACTACCTTCGAAAGCCGTTTTCAAATGGTCAAACGACACCATAACTTTCCCTTGTCAAGTTTAATAATAATAATCAACGACGGGTCACAATAACTAACCATAGATGAAAAGTCATGTGAAAGCTTGGGGTCAAAAGCCGCCCGCCTCGAAAGGAATTTTCAACAAGCAAAAAATTGGATTCCCCTTTTCTTTGGAGAATAATCGACAGGATGATCCGATTTAACCCCCCCTTCTGTCCTTCCTTGGGAAATCCTTCGATAGTCAACCCCCTGGATCCCTCTCTTTCTTCTTGGGCGGAAAATGGAAAGGGCCTCTTTATTGGTGGTCAATGTACAATATATATATATACTGTATATATATCACATGTCACGTTTTTTTGCTCATCGTCTGACTGGAAAGGGAGGATGTATTTCGGATTGAGCATCGGTTTAAAAAAAAAATTATACAGAGCGTCTCTCTATAAGCCCTGTTGCTCTACGGAAAATTTTCAGAAGAAATAGGCTAGGAGCAGAAACGTTAGGTACGAACGTCCCTACGTTGTTACCTTTAAGCGACACTTTATAGGCTAAAACCCACTAATAGAGGGTCCTAAAAGTTTCAAAATAAGGGCTCGTCGCCTAGATATTGAATTCAGGGGAGACGGGATTTCTCTGCATAGTAATGAGCTTTGCGGGATCAGGAATAAATCACGGCTTTTCCGTAGTTTAGTTTTTTTCTTCTTTGATCAGTGGATGATCAACACATCCGCTGAGATATGACTCGGGAAATATTTACGGAAATAAAGTATTGTATTTTTTTAGAGAGAATTGAGCTATCCCAAAATATTATTTGTAAAATTATTGAAGTTGTTTCTTCTTCACAATTAAGAAGCAACCAACAAGTTAATTAACTTCAGCTTTCTAGTGTCTCTTCTTATGGCGTTAGGCCTTAATTTATCCCTTATCAGTTGTAATATAAGTAGTAAACAGTATTTAAACTCTGCGTATATAAAGGTTAATAGACGTTTAACCAAATCAAATTATTTCTTGGGAATGATTTCTGTCCCAAAAATTAATGATAAAAATTGAAGAAATTCATCAGAAATGTTTGTATTTTAGCGCACAGTTGTTATTGTTCCACTCATAAATACAAAAGTGTCCATTGATTTGTAGATTCATTATACAGTAACGGTACATCCTCAATTGAAGTTATTGGTTTATACGAATATTCTCTCCTTTCATATGAAATATACCGTATCGACAAAATTTGGCTCTGCTTGTTTGTCAATGAGCATGACTGGAAAACGTCAAATCTAATTTATCTTTGAAATACTTTTATGATGTCGAGGGTTGGACGAAGCAATTGAATTGATTGTTTCGGAAAATCACGTCGGATTTCCAGATGAAATTTTTCTGATCTTAACAAAATTGACATGCATTGGTATTATTATTTTTTCTCTCTCTCTCTTTCTTAAAAAAACTCGAGGCTTTGAAGAGGAGAAACAAACCCCACCAATGATCAAAGAGGATCCCGCAGACACCAGCGTGGTCAAGGAGTCCCCAGTGACACTGAATTGCAAGGCGATCGGACACCCGACGCCGGAAGTGTCGTGGTTCAAAGACGGGCGTCCATTTCCGGCCGGCGACCGACCCGACGTTATGCTTCTCGACGGGGCTCTCTTCTTCCTCGACGTGTCGGTAGCCCTACAGCCGCACATGACCACACAGCGTGCGTTACGACAGCCTGACCGGTGCTCAGTTTTACGGTGAAACTGATAACGTGCACTCAAACTGCACCGCAGAAAGTTTAAAACATTATACCACAGAAATTCTAAATCGTGGCATATATCAATTTTTTTTTCTGCTTTTTACCGATTTTAATCCCTGATGCCCGTGCTCGTATCCATCAATAAGAAACCTATGTAGTCGTGGGTATTAACAGAGGCTTCATTTAAAATTTAAGACGCAATAGTTTGCATAATTTAAAAAAAATGAAAGTAACATGCATTTCAAATTGTCTTCCATTGCCTTCAGCTTTCTGGGATTTCTGAACACTATTCAAAAGTCAGTCTTTAAAAACTATAAAAAGTATTAAGGGGTAGTCTCCTAATAGTTGCTTCAGATGAACAATTTGGGATCATCGAGTCATCGGAAATCACAGTCAAGTTAATAGGATTGGGACTATAGCTTTAATGAATTGTGTGTTCAAGGAAAAAATCGTTGGCGACATAAATTTAGCAAGGATGGTTCGTTTTTCTAGCGTTTTGTTTGTGCATTTTTATGAATTTTATTCGAGGAATAATTCCTGAAACATTTTGAGCTTCTTGCGCCTGAATTAATCCAATATTTTTTTTGCCGAATAGTCAAGCATTTAATCTAAGGCAGAATCAGCATCACTAAGATTCGCGGGCTGGTCTCTTTCTTTTTTATAAACTTTTGGACATTTTCCGCAACAAAAAAACCAGTTTTTCGAGCATGGAATTTGTTTCGGAATAACGCGTGATTCAAGTAAAAACGGAATAATTTTTTTTTCATTTCGTCGAGGACAGCTTTTGTGTTTTCCGAGCAGTTGAAAGACTTTTGAAAATGCCCACAGTTTGTGGTGACATTTTGGACCTAGAAAATAGGACCGTTTCCCTTCATGAAAGCAATCCAGCTTTAAGTAAGCATGACATTAATCCTTATTTTGCAATTGGGGAAGGAAATGTGCGTTTCAAAATGGCGGCTATGCCGCGTCGAGGATGTTTTTACTGGATCTCGTGAGAAAAGCTCATGAGAGTCGAAATAACGCAGCATTTTTCTTTCGCAGAGATTTTGAAAGTCGTTTCTTTTTGCCTTTACGAGCGTCCATGTTTTCTCATGAGCGTTCGGGTGTTTGCCTGAATTGAAAAATAGATAAGAAAGGATTACCGGTAAAAGAGTAAAATATATTCTCCAAAACGATTTTGTGTCTCAAGTCACTTCAATTAAAGCTGATGCATGAAAAACAAATTTGATAAAAAAAAATGCGGCTTTCAAAAATTCATTGACTTTTTCGGAAAGTTCTGTTTTACACCCATCCCATTATAGTCGACGCGTCCAAAGACCTGAATCGAGTATTCGAAAAACCTGAATTAAAATGTGAGAAAAACTTATCCGACACAAACATAGAAACAATTTTCAACGGAATTTTTCAAATACTGGATCGCGTAAAAGAAAACATGAATAAAAAAAAAAAGCAATCAACTTTCTCACTCAATCAAGCTGTTACAAAAATGCGTGATATTTCACAGTGAATATGCAAATAGATTTCCTCAAGTGCATGCAGGGTGCTTTTTAATGTCACGAAATCATGTATTCCGTCAAGCAGTGATCCTATATTTAAAAAAGTTGAAGAAACTTTTCTCAGCTCACGCATTGAATATGATGGCTCCCCGGATTCGAGCGGACAAGAAACATTCATCCAATATTAAGCACATTTTAAAAACACAGCTTTCATCATCTAATAGCCCAAAAGTATTGTGAACTTACTCAGCAAATGCTCAACTTGAAGCTCAGGCGTTTCTTGTAAAATTTTCATCCGTTAACCATAGGATCAAGCCTCTCCAAAACAAGCTCAAGCTACTGTGCATCCATGTCACGTTCATGACCTCAGGAAGAAGAAATAGCGCTGTCCAGTTTTGAGACGAGGAAGTCTCTAGAATGGCCCTAGGTATTTATGATTTTAGAGGACTGCATGTTAGCACACCCAAAAAATTCCCCGTGCAGACCAGAATACCAAAGAATGTTGGAGCCATTTTTGTGAAAATACGGGTACTGCAAAACATCTTTTAAAACGAAAGAGCACCAGGAAAATATCGCCAGCAAGCATCTTGAGCAGGTTTTATTTCTTCCTATAATAAAAGCTGTAACAGAATGCTGATGAATCATTGCTTTTATATGATTGCGTCCACAGAAAAAATTGCTGAGCTCCTGTGGTTCATGAAATACTGTGATGCTGGGTTTTCTCAGCTATTTCTTCATTTTTGTTCAGTTCAAGATTTGATCAGGTTTTTTGTAGCAACAAAGAGTAACATTCAAGTCCATTCTTTTGAGAACAGGATCCCAAAAAATATCTCAATTCCCTTTTTGATTGATTGATATTGTCAACATTATCGAGGTTCACGAAATTTTCGAACCCCACACATAGAAGATTAATACTATAAAATAAATTAGTACTAATTCAAGAAATAACATTTTTAATAGCCTAATATTTTAAAATAACTATTCCTTCTCCCAAATAAATAAATTTGAATAGCCTAATATTTTAAAATAATTATTTTTTTATATCCATTCAACACAATCTGGCCTTTCAAAAATAATTCTCAGTACACCCAAATGCATGTAATAATGAATTGCCATAGGTTTTCCAAGAATGACGAAAACTGTCAGCACATAAGGAAATTATAATGAGCAAAAATTGAGGCGGAAGATGTTCAGCCTCTTCCCAGATAATTCACTTGTTTACAGCTAAATATTTCATTTCAAATCCCCGGTTAATGTATGCAGGTAGTTGACAACAATGTGCTTTTTTGTTTCCTGGGTACGGTATTTTTCAGCGGAATTCCAACACATATGAGCGTTCAATTCCATTTCCCGCGCTGTCGGGAATCGAGCGTGGAAAATGGAATAAATTCGGCAGGCGTCGTCAAATGACAGTTCGAACTCTATTCAAACACAAATTTCCTCCTTTTTATTGTGTGCCGAGCCACAGGCAATACACCATTCCCTTTTATAACCTCGTACTGGAAAATGGAATAAATTCGGCAGGCGTCGTCAAATGACAGTTCGAACTCTATTCAAACACAAATTTCCTCCTTTTTATTGTGTGCCGAGCCACAGGCAATACACCATTCCCTTTTATAACCTCGTACGTGCCGGCAATCGAAAAGCACCCGTTTCCTTTCCAGCCAGGAAATTGCTGGAGCAAACACGAAATCGCCCCCTATGTGACCTGAGCTTTGCGACTAAACGGCACCTTTTCTGGGGGCTCATGTATGGAACAATGGCTCATCCTATATATGATGGTCTCTGAATTTTATCGGCCTTCAGTTTATTGTTAGCGCGTTATAGCGCGAGATGAAACTGCATGTTCAGGTAATCGTCTATAAAGAAATCACGCTCGTTTGAGGTCGAGTTCGGTTGAAAATTCGGAATTATTCTATATTTACCTTTTCCTCGCAGATGAAGCGCTTTTACTTTAACTCGAATCCAATTTTTTCAAAGGAGTGATGGGCTTGTCAATAAATTTAGAATGAAATCATCGTATCTCAAGTATTCTTCAAAGGATTATTGTGATTATACGAAGTGCATGCTGGAGACTGTTGAAATTGCGACTTGAAGCAAAGAAGATAAGATACACATTTTTCCCCTCTTTTGAGAATTTGGAGAATTTCTAATGGTTAAAAAAAAGATTCTACTTAATGATATAAAAATTCAATTATTGCGTTGTCGGTTTCCTTCAAAAAACAACAAATTCTTGATGATTTCTTTAAATTGGCATGGGTTTTTATATTTTTTTCGATATAGAGTACTGCATTCTTAGTCGCCTAAAAAAATGTATGGCATGATTTCGTTCATTGCTTTATTATAATGCTTAATTCTGTGGGTTGAGAGCTCCGAACGAGGGAGTTTCAATATTGAAAGTGCCGTGAATAGATTGAAAAACACATTTGAAGTAAGTTTTCTTGGCTTTCTCTCAAAATAGCGTAGAATATAATTTAATATTTTTGTGGTCAAAACAATTTTAAAACGTAAATGGATCATGGAATTCCAAATCATTGCGAGGGACTTATATCTACCTATCTCACTTACTTTTTCTTTGTATGTTTCTCTCTCTCTATATATATTTACGGCAACAAAGGCTTTCAGATGATGTTGAAGGACGTGAAAATATGTTCATGTTCTCTGGCTCCATGAAACACGAGTTTTCAAGCGTCCAACATTTATTCTGGTCTTGTTTCTCCTGTCACTTTTGAACAAAGCCTCCCTGGTGTCAGCAATATTTTCCGGAAGTTTTTCCTTGGGCAGAGGTCAGCTGGGCTGAAAATACTGGCATCCTGAGTCAGTAACGCACAGGTTCTCTGATGGTGAAGTCCCAGGAGTGTGATTGTGCCAGAAAAAAGATTTCCTCTCTTGCTGGAGAAATAATGTCGAAACTGTTTTTTGTTGTTGTAAAATCCAAAGCGAAGAAGGACTTGAGGTTTCACATCAAATAATTCCGTCGACATTTAAAAATATATATATTTAATACTATGTGTTTTTATGATGAATGCGGTGAAAAGGGGAAGCATTTTCAAGCATGGTTGCAGAAAACGGGTTGAAGATTTCGAAGTGACCAACTCTACCTCGAAGTTTATGGTAATTGAAGAAAAAATATTTGTTTTTTTTATTTTAGAAGACTAAAAAAAACTGCGTTTAGACTCATGCTTCTGTACTGAGGGATCTTGACTTGGTTTGAGAACAGTTCCCAAAACAACTACTGTATTTATCGCTTTTTGTGCATTCGTCAAGAACCTTTTGCATATACAGCACATCACTGAGGCTTTTCAAATGACATTTCATCCCCAGAAAAATGCTGAGTCCGTTGCAGTGTCAAAGTTTCGTTCCGCATATGAATAAATTATCCTCAGCGATTTTTCAGACTAGCTTGAATTTTTCAGTATGCTGATATTTTATTGCGTGAAAAAGTAGAGAAGCATGAGGCCTTGGTTTATATATCGTGAGATTCCGGTGACATACATTTTTCTTTCCCCCATTTCTTGCACATATACCCATATACAAAGGTTATGACCAGGATTGGGACCATCTAACGAGTCCCAAGGGCTCTCGCATCCGCAGAATCCCAACCCTCTGGGTTACGCATGCGGAGATTTTTAGCACATTTCGTTCCTGCATCGTCCCAAAGGACAACTCGAGAAAAAAGAATCAGTGGCATTGTTTCATCCGTCTCGAACAAACTTATGCGATGGCAAGAAAACCTGCGGGATTCTTTTTTATTTTTCTCTATTTGTATGTATGCTCGTGTGTGCGAATGCCTGGTCCTCGGGGTTTAATCTGCGCCAATCCCTCGCGGCGGGCGAAATTACTTTGGCAACTACTTCCCCTGGATTCCTGATAATAATGCTGGATGCATGGGAAACTGGCCCCTGCTGCTGGAGAACCTGAATTGTGCGCTGGGCTATCGACGTTCGTGGTCGAAGGGGGGAAAAAGGGGATGGAGAGTGAGGAGCAGCAGTTCGAGCAAGAAACCCGAGTGTTGCCAATGCTCGAGAAATTCGATTTCTGGAAAATCTCCCAAATACAGTATTTTCATTCAATATATTTGTTACATCAGGTGCCGTCGGGAAAATTCGGCTTTACGCGCTGTCAATACGGTCAATACCCCCGCCTAACAGACCCTCCCGCCGAAGGGATTTTTGCCCAACAGACTGCCTCGCTGATGGAGGCAGGTTATCCTTCCGCCTAATGGACAAAATCCACCGAACGGACGTATGTTGGTGTAAAATGAATGGTAAAAAGTAAAAATTTTAATTTTTAAATACTGTAATTGAATTTGCATAACAGTCTTATCTTCCAAAATCATTTTTTGCTGATCGCCTCAAATAACGAGGGTTGAAAATATTTCCGAATTCAAATGCATTTGAAATGGCATTTCATAACTTTGAATAGCTATCTGATGGTACAGTATGACAATTCCCGAAGATCAACTTGACGATGCACGTTTCAAAAATCCGGTCGAGAAACCTTCTTGAAGAAGTTCCTTTTTTATTGTTTTAGCAACAAATGAGTTCAAAATGACACTGAAAAACCCCATGGAATTGTGAAAACGCATTGTAAACAGATATGGAAGTATCACGGGGATTTCTAACAAAAATGCTGTTTTTCTCACGATTCAGAAGAAATTCCAGCCATCATCAGGAAAAATGAGGACAGTTTTCTGAGTGAAAATTCCAGCTTTGATGAAATTCTTCTTATGCACGATGAAGTGACGCCTGAAAAGTGTTCTTCTCGGAGTATGTGCATATTTGAAAGCTAACTCCCTAGAAAATATTGTAAGATAAACATAATTTCTGAATTGATATGCGCACTCGAAATAAATAAATTACCGTATTGTATTTTTTGTACACATATGAACAGGTTATAGCAAACTTTTGATTGATAGATAAAAAATTGTGATTTCAATTAGGTTGACGTGTCTCGTTTTTCCCACATCCCCAAAATTTTGGAAACTATTTGGACTTCGGAATTTTAGTAACAAAAGAGTTAGGCTTAATTTAAGAGCTTTTACACGTATAAAATGCTTTCCGAGTTATAATATTTTTACGGCTCAGTAAAAATCAAGATGCATTTTTTTTGAATTATTTAAAATCTGCGTGTCAACTCAAAATTCGAAAGACAAGATGTGATGGATTACGAAATTCATGTCAAAATGCTGGCAAAAAATGAAAACCGGGAGTATTACTTCGAAATGGTATTTTTCATAAACGTATTCAGTATAGGACTGCAATGGAAAACTTATACCCTCGCAAAAAGAATCAATTATTTGCAGTAGAAAAATAAAATAAATTGAATATAACCAGGCAACAACCGAGTTTTCTCTCGCCTCCCACAACACAAACAGGAAGACGCTGGTAGGACTGCGCACCTAATGCAAGTATATCTGATTACCTAGTTGCACACACGCCTCGACTGCACAGTGGATCCTTCGAGACCCCCGCGGGACTGAGGAAGTTTCGCCTATGGGATTTACAGTTGGAAATCCTGCTTTTCATGCATGACTGGCCAGGTTTTCTTCCTTCATTGTGTGCCTCTTAGTCTGGCGGAAACGACCGACCATTCCAGCCACCAATAGCTAATACACCGGAGAGCAGCATTTTCTCCAACAGCACCGCGAGGAGATCTTGAGATCTCGAGAATATAGCCTGCAAGTACCTCGAAACTGCAATTCTCGGAAAGGCATTGCTGAGCCCTAATTCGCTTATTTCGCGAACTTACCCTCCCCTGAAATTATCTGACAAGTTCAGCTCGATCTTGACTTCATTTGTGGAATTGTGCTGCATTCCGTAAACTTTCAAGTTCATTTCGTGATTTCAAGTGATATGGATGAGAAAGGAACCATCTTATCTTCGTCAAAATAAATACAGTAGGGTAATGTAATCCATAGAAATGTTGCAATATACAATGAATGATGATTTCCAAATGAGCCTCAAGCAATGCACGAAAGGTAAATTCCAGTACTTGTGAACCCGTGATTATACATATTTATTGCAGATTTTAAGCTGCATTAAAAATATTCCAGATGCAAGAGACATCTGAGTGCTGAGGCAGTTACCCAGCCTCCAAGGTAATTAAATTTTAAAAGTACAAAACTAAATTATGACTGCAGAAAATGAGAGAAACTGGAGCATCCTTACTCCTTGGGTGTTAAAAGAGGACTCTTATTATTGTCTCTGATCACAGGTTTCATGAAGACAACAAACACACACACAATCAGCAAATACAATCTGGCATTGTGCAATAAAAACTCAGCTTCAAAAAAAATAAATAAAACTAGCAAAGAAAAGATGCTTTGTCTATGGTGCAATTCCCATTACTCAAACTTCCGAAGCAAATAACTCTGCAACTTTTAAACTTCAAAAATTCCACAACATCTTAAATTGAAGCCAAAGATGTTCTTCAACTTTTCTTGTATCATATACAAATCAACCCAATTGACAGATCTTGAGATATTCTCATTTTTCTAAACCTACATTTTCTTTGGTGATTAGAATCTGGAAAACCTTCATGCCCGATTTTTATCTCACTGATGCACTACCTTTTGGTGCAAACAGTGACTTCAAAAGCCTTGTTTCTAAATGTAGATGAATGAATTTATTTCTGCAACACATATGCATATTTTTTCAACGTAGTTTTTTTTTATCAAGAGATGAACATCTTTCTGGGAATTCAGCTGAGGTTGAAAAAATGGTCCGTTGGATGGCGGGTGATAAAAATTAATGAAAAAAATCTACGAAAAATCAAAATCAACGGGTGCTGGAGTAAGCTAAGAAAATTGGCTAAACTTCCCTATATAGCCCGAAACAGTGGGAAGAATATTGCATTATTTCGTCAAATTTCTCAAACCAAGAAAACGCTTTCTCCAAAAAAGGTTTTTATGAAATTCCTGTGCGTCACTAGAATACAGGGATCCATCGTAAAGTTTTTGTTCATGAGGAATGTTACCTGATTTTCAAACTAACTTTTAATAACAAAGGCTAGCCAGAACTCCACAGGTAGTGTAAACACAATACGTGACTGCTACAAACATCGCGGGGAGATTTACTTAAAATGCAAAATGATAAATTCCCCCCGTAGTGGAGAAATATTGTGCCAAGGTGACGATGACGGCTTGAAAAGTATATCAATCTGTCCCTCCAACACTCAGATTTAAAAGTTGTATCTTCAATTTATTTGATTTTTCAGCAAATCAAATACATTTTTGAAAAAACATGTGCAGGTATGCTTTTAGGGATCATACCTGTAAGTCATCTGTACAGCAATCACATAAATGTTGGTAAAATTCCATTTAATTTGTTGTTGTTGCTAAAATCCATCCATCTCACAAAGATTCATCTTTCTGGTACAACGTAATCTCCCCAAATTTAAAACTGAGTCACTATATTAAAAAGCATTGAAATATCTTTCAGAATTTGAACATCCAAATGAACAGTCCCCTGTATATATAAGCATTTACACAAAATAAGTGACATTCAACTCTTTGAAAACCATTTATTTATTTCCTTCATATATGAGAGGTATTCATCTTCATCTGTATGATGGAATACATTCATAGTTCTTCTAATATTCCAGCTGCATTCTATCTGAATTTTTGTGTGGAATATCTGCATTCTCTGCAGCGCTTTGTTATCCAACTGAAAAACCTTCTAAAATCATAATAATCAAACGCGTAATTTCCCTACCTCTTTCAGAAAATGAATATTTCAAAAATTTCCAATATGAAATTCCCCAGGCACCATTAGCTTGAGATAAAATATAGGCACAATAGATGAACTGGTCCAGGACAAACCAGTTGAGAAGCTTACAGACCAAGCACTCTTGAGAAATTTACCTCTTGAAGAGGGAATCCCTGCTGGAAATAAACATACATACACTATTAGGTTCATTGTATTGATTACTTACCATTTTAAAGATTCAGACAAAAAAACAGCAACCTATTACGCTTCTTTCATATTTCCGAGCCATATGAAGCACAATGTTCCTGAAGATCCAATGTTGTCTTGCATGGGCAGGGTCATGGGTCCATAGGATTCCAGACAAAGGAATTGAATTGTGCAGCCATAAGAATGCAAGTTTCGAATTAGAACTCAAACTCTTTTCATAGGAGTTCATTCTCATTGCCCAATTCATCAATTGGCTGCTAATTGAATGGTTGTAATGGCAGAGTCAATTGTAAGATTGGTTGGTAAGCTCAGAATATTGAATGAGATAATTAAAGTTAAAAGGCCCTTTAGCACTAGGTTCTGACTTCTCCTCTCAAAGAGGAATGAAGGCTTTTATACCCAGGTGCTTGGACTGGGTCAGGAAGAAATCAGGCTTTTTCTTCCTTACCCAGGTGCAGTTGGTTTTTTGATTTTCGTTAAATCAAAGAAGTGATGACCACTTCTTGTCCTTGAGTGAGGCTCAGAGAGTCTTGCAAAAACAGGATTTTTGGGAGGCTCACTGGCCTCAGAAATGCAGATATTTTTCTGGGCCGGTTTTGGCCGGATGCTGGTGCTGCATTGCTTTGGTACACGACAGGCAGCAACCGCAGACGGTGGGTCCTCAAAGAAATTGTTTGATTGCTGCAATTTCCATAAGCAGCCGGAGAGGCAGAGGGCTAACGTGGCAAGCCTACAACAGCAGCAGCAACAACACGCACAATGAATGAGAGGAAGTATAGGCAACCCACTGGGGAGGAAACAATGTTGTGGATTGCAGGGACAGGTCCGCGCTGGGATTGAAAATCTCGTTACTTAGCTTACAGCTGGATCTCCAGGTCGCAGTCGACCGTTCGACAGGGCAATTATTTCCTTCTTCCAAGAAACCCCTCCACCCCCCCCCCTTTTCCCAGGGGGGTCATTCCGGAAATTCGGGTGATGATGCAAACGCGTTGTTAAACATCTTCAACACCCTTTATGGCACGTTAGATAGCAGAATTTGTGCACAATTTATTACCATGCTGAGTTCCGATGATGAGAGTATATAGAGACCAACAAATAGAGAAATTACAGTATTCTGAAAATCAAATCAAGATTCATCAAGAAAATTGACATTTTTTTATGCTGAAACATGTATTAAAATATGTGTGCTTTCGCATGCTGCACATCAATATATAATTGTCACCATATAGCATTGACGGAATTCTGCTTTTCACGGAGTAAACTTCAGATAAGTATTTTTGAAATAACCTTCACTTGTAAGGTAAATGAACACATGGCCTAAATCACGCAGCAGTCGATATCATTCAAGGACACATTTTCCCGAAGACTGTAAATTTATTCGGTGAACCCATTCCATTCTTCCAAGGACCACAGGCTGCAGAACGTGCATTATTACCTCAAAATGGAGAAAGTTTTCGAAATGAGGGTTTTAATTTTATTCTCCAATGACTCTCATTTGGTTTTTAAAATTTATATTACAGTCAAGTCACCTTGAGACACTTTTTGTTTGATTGGCTCACGTTTTCGATAAATTATTTATGGAAAAAAGGCGTTTGTGTGATTCAGTGAATCGCACCAGGAAGCTGCGATCGGCAGGTGTATACCCAAAACTTATTGGTGACCCGACACTGTTGCGCGTGTCTTAGGGATAAAAAAAAACAAGGTCACAAAATATCTTAGAAACGAGCATTGTACCTCTTCCGGTTCTCATGGATCTGCATTGTACAACAGACAATGAACGAAGACAAAAAGGTGAACGAAACTTTCAGAATTTCATAGTAGCAGTGGTACCTCATTGTACGAACAAGCAGTACAACGAACGTTTTACTACGATTTTCCACCAACGTACAACGAACAGAATTCGAAGTACGAACAATTTTCAAAACATCACTATGACCATTGGTCATAGTGACCAATTTCCATGAAAAATTTTGCACACTCAAAAAATTTTTTTTGAAACACTTTTGCAAAAATTGAGTCAATGACCCATGAAACAGCTCTATATAATGGGAATTTCTTCCAAAAATTAGAAAGGCGGGGTTGAAAAAAGGTTTCTCCAAATGAAAAAAGGAAATAGTTTAGTTCAGCAGATGAAAATGTGTCTGAAGTGCTTTCATAAAAGGGTAAATAAGCCAACTCTTATTTTTCCAGAGATAATTTATTACAAGTGCCTTTTTGTCTTTCCAAAGTTTGAGATGAAGATAATATTCATCTCAAGTTTGAAGACTTTATTGCTGCTTTTGAATAAATGAATGAATGAACAGAACACATTATTTGCTGCTTTTCAGCATTCACAAGGTTCAATCATGTCGTTGGTCTTGTTCGTAACACTGATTTGCCCCCTCTTTTATCTCGCCGTGGGGCTTCAAGGCACATTAGCCAGATTCTTCCGCAAATTCCTTTGCATCATGTTTCCCATAATTCTTCCGATCTCGCCCCGAAGGGTCGCGAGCCTCCGCTTTTTCTGCATAATTTTCGCACTTTTAGATTAGGAACGATTATTTGAGTTTTAGCTAGAATTCGATTTCGCGGTTCATAGAGTAATTTTGACGCTCTGTAGCTGCACTGAGTTGAAATCTCATTACCTGATCTGTATTCATGAGGGTTCGTAATACTGTACATTAAAAATTAGAAAAATGTCTCAAAAGTTGCGTCAGAAATTCCAGAGCTTTGATCAACTAAAGTAATGCTAGAATGAGGAATAAGGACAATTTGAGACCAACAATCTGAGGCAGGGACATTTAGAGACAGGGACAATTTGAGAGAGGGATATTTAGAGACAGGGGCTTTTGAGTATTGGAATACCGGGTATATCTGTACGGTTTTATTTGAGAAGTTTAAAGTGTCAAGCCGTACACCTTGTCAAATATTAAATAGTTTTGGAGAGATTTTTAAGATAATTAAGCAATCAACTAAACTCAAGAAAAGTTGAATACCTTGTCAAATATTAAATAGTTTTGGAGAGATTTGTAAGATAATTAAGCAATCAACTAAACTCAAGAAAAGTTGAAAAGGAGTTCAAAGATAATCACAAAAAGTAAAACACAGCAATTGGCTGGTGCGCGAACCGACCAGGGATTCTCTCCCAAAAAGCGCAAGACTTTGTTCAAATAATTCCCCAGAAATAGATAAGCCCGACAAAAATATGCACAACAGTTTCCTGCAGTAAAAAATATTCACAACAGTTTTTCACAAAGTTTTGGGTTTTTCCGCAAAGTACAAGATTCACAACGCAACAAAACGCTTTGACGGCAAAATTCAGACTGTGTCTGTGCATGGAAAATCAGGGGTTTTTATACAAAGTAAAGGGGTGGGGTACATAGTACCTGTGGGGTATCCCAGCAGCTGGGTGTAAAGCAAAGAAAAACACCAGGTGCTGGTGTTTTTCAAGACAAAAGATTTGAGACAGTTGGCGCGTGAATTTTTCTCCCAAAAACCAGGTGTTTTTCAACTTCAGCAAATTTTTACAAGGCTTCGCATGTTGGGGAGACTGGGATAAATGGTTTTAGTGTCAGGGAGAACATGATATTTTGACAGCCAACGTCTCCGGACGTGACAATAAAGATAGGGATGTGTGGAACACAGACAAGTACTACAAGTGGCCAGCAGCTGGCAGAGTCTGGGCTCTCCCCCCCCCCCTTTGGGGGTATTTGAACCTTATGAAACATCGGCAGGAATGGGGGGTTATTTGACTCTTGGTTGAAGTTGTTGCCCCAGGAATGAGCCTGTGTTTTTGATATTCTCGACAGTTTGTTGAGTTTTAACAATTTGTCTCAATTCTACAGCCCTGTCAAGGGGATTGTTTGCAGCTGCAAGCGCGTCCCAAGACGCGCTGATTGCTGTTTTTAATTTTGTAAACATTTTCTTTGTTTGCTGTTCCTTCCTAAATAAAAAATTCCGCACAATATCTAATTTTTCAGGCTTTCTGGACTCATTTTTATTACAAGAGAAAATCATTTGTTCAGTTTACCTCTGCAAATATTTTGCGAATAAGAAAAATGAGAAAGGATGTTCTGATGTGTTTTTTCATTTTTCTGTGCATCAATGTGTAAAATAATCGATCAAGAGAGGAATGGAAGCAAGTAAAAATGGGTATTTTAAAAATACAATTTCTAATTGCTGTTTCACTCCAATTATTTGTTTTGAGTGGTAAATAAAATGATCCTAACTTTTGACAAAACAGTGCAATTTTTTTCCTTTTTCCCACCTTCAATAAAGGATATGGGGGAGAAACCCAGGAATTTCATTTTGGAAAAGCTTCTGTTTCAAATAATCCCTGTCTCAAAAAGTGCCTCTCTCAAAAAATTTTCCTGCATCTAAAAGTCTCTGTATCAAAAAGTTTATGTTTCAAACACTGCCTGTCTAGAATTTGCCTGGTCTTCAATTGGATCTGTCTAGAATTGTCTGTCTCAACTTTTCCTGGATCCCTTAAATAACAAAAATACAACAGTCGCCCTGGGACACAACTGGGAATCGAAGAACATCACTGCAGCTTCTCCCGCGAGGATTGCAGAAATTTTCGGCGAAAAGATTCGGCTTCCAGCAACAACAACAAAATTCGCTAAAGAAAAATGAATTCTTTCGCAGATATTTCCGAGGATTTCAAAGCCAGCCCGAGGGACTCCAGAGTGGCAGAAGGTCGGAAAGTCGTGCTTCATTGCGACCCACCTAAGGCGAGTCCGACGCCGTCGGTGACGTGGTTCCGGGGCGACGAAATCATCGAAACTTCGACACCGAATGCAGATCAAAGCCCGGCCAGTGACGACGCTGCTGGTTTCAATGCCGACACCGACAGCAGTGACAAGAAGATCAGATTCTTGATTGCCCGGGACTCTTTTGACCTCGTCATTGCGAACGTGCGCAAAGAAGACGAAGGGAACTACGTTTGCCAGGCTGAAAACGCTGCTGGAATTCGGAAATCTGCTCCTGCAAGGCTCACTATCCTTGGTGAGTATTTCAATTTGTTGTAAAATCTCATTAGAATGAGTCATTCTCTTTACAACGAATTTTCGTACGATTTTTCTTTGGTTCGGTGTATTTTTTGCGATGTTCCTGATGGTTTGCACATTTCTTTTGCTCATTTTCCCACAATTTTATTTTATTTAAAAACATTGAGCTATGAATTTTTTGAATCCCCGGAAAAAATCCCTCATTTTATTGAGAAAATTTAATATTTCAAAGAATCTTTTTCATACAGTGATGAGTTAGACCGTTTCCAAAAATTCTGTACGCAAAAACGAAAAAATTTCATTGGATGATCACAGAACCTGATGTGAAGTACTTTCAATTCATAATTATCAAATGGAAGATTTGCTCGAAAAATCAAATATTTGAGGCTATAGGTTTATAGCGATATATTGAGCAAGGTTGGTAATTGCTCAAGATTTCACACTCTGAATTAAGCCAGACAATTACCTCTGTATTCGATAATTCATTAAAATAAAAACTCATGGAGATCAAACATGAAAAATTACCCATCTTTTAAAATGGCAAAGTTTACAAAAACTTTTTAAATATTGGCTTTAATAGTTGTGAAACGAGAAAATTAGTAAATTGGTATAAGGGTTACTGATGAAAAATAAATCTTCCCTCAATTTTACGCGAATTTGATTAAACGTCCTCAAAACATGGAATTAAATTTTCTCATTTCATGGTCACTTTTTATGCGATAAGAAAGTCAGGTCGAAGTTGTTGAGGGAAACACTGGCTTTTTTTCTTGACCCGTGAAACCATGCACATCTGAAGTATTCCCAGCCACGTGCAAATACAACCCGATATCCGCCAAACTCCGAACAAGTTTTGCCCCGTTTGATCAACTTGCAATTTTCCCAAGGTCGATGGCAGCAACAGCATAAATATTGGCGATTTTAGTCAACAGAAGCGAGAAACCCGAGATAAGCTTAACCCTTCATCCTTACACCAGAATATTTCTCGTGTTTATCCCTGCCTTTTTTTCTCTCCCTCTCTCTTGTCACAAAGCACATGCCGAAAAGTATATAGTGAAGGAACTTATTCTTATTGCACTTGCTGCACAAATATTCTCAAGCAGCGGAGAAAATATTTCGTTTCGTTTCTTCTTTCTGGAAAATTTCCGCACGAGCGTAAAGTGCTTGGCCCTTTTCTGACGGTCTCTGCTTTTTCTGCTGCTTCACATTTATTATTTTTTTCTTCTGCTATATTCAGACCACGCTTTTGAAAAGCGTGTGTTATGTTTTATGCCTTGTCGGCAAGGAAAGGGTTTATTTCTGCCGAAACGTGGTTGAAATCAGCGTCGGTCTGCCTTTCGCGAACGTGCGAAAATTTTTCCGCCGGCTCTCTTGCAAGCACGTTTTCTTTCGTCGCCGACTTTTGGAAATTATTAATTTTGCCACGCTTTCCGGTCAAAGTCATTCTTGGAGGGTGTGAAAATGCAGGTTCAGAATTAGTTGCAGTATGCAGGGGAAAAGCATAGTGAACAAATTTCACCGGGACCCACGGCTAAATATGAAAATCATGCCACGCTTCGGAAAGTTCGTCTGAACTGACCAGGGAATACGCAAACGTATCATAAGATAATATTTTTATTTTCTGCAATACTGTAAGATTATTTCGCTTTCTTTTTCTCATTTACTCGGAATTTTCTCGAAATTTCAGCCTCAAAATAGAATTTTACATTGTAAAATTTGGGGCTTTCCGCCGAAAATGTTTGTTAACCAATTGATTTTTACAGGGTCCACTGTATTTCGGAACTTGGTAGAAAATCGAGTATTTGTCAAAGCAGAGTATTTGTCAGGAATACATCATATTTCCTTTTCAGCCGCAATTTTCATTTATTTGAACTGAAAGTCAAGCATCTCATGGCTTTCATCTGAAAGAGCCAATAATTATGGACGAAAATAATTCATCACTTGGAATGCAACTCACCGTAAAACTTTTTTTCCACTCCACTTTTTCTTGTCTTCTGAACTTGTAGTTGATAAAGACGTCGTCATGACTAAACTTCACGTCATTTTGTAATTTCTAGTGCGTCCATTCTTCATTGAGAAACCAAACGATGTTGTGACGAACGTCGGCGAGGAGCTGATCATTCACTGCTCGGTCGGCGGAGATCCTTTGCCTCGTGTGGCTTGGAGGAAGCTGATGGTCGACACTTCTTCATCTCAATCCTCATCGTCATCATCATCATCATCATCATTGCAACACAATTTAGAAGGAGAAAAAACTGTGTCTGTGCGGCAAAATGGGCCAGGGAAATTCCGAAATCAAGGCGAAGCTGTTTTGCGGATCGTGGGCGTCACTGCGGGCGACGCCGGACGGTATTTTTGCCTGGCGGAAAACGAAGTTGGTCGGATTCGAGCCGACGTCGTCGTTGATGTGAATGGTGAGAATGTTTTAATTTTCCGTTTTCACGAAATGAAGTCAAAACTTAAACATTCTGATTGTGGAGAATGTCTTCATTTGTAATTAGGAGAGGAGATTCTGGCATGACGATGACGTTCTCAAATTAAGACTCGCTTCCTTCTGACGAATAATTTTTTTCTACCTCTCACGAACTGACATTTTTTCATTCCGTTGTTCAACTCGAAAAAAATATTTTAGTGTTTCTTGGTATCATCCAATCAGAGAAAAAATGTATTATCATAAGAATGTCATCAGTGTCAACGATTTCCAGTCGAGTAATCGGAGGTAATTTCCGAAATGCATTTTTCTTTGACGAATGGAGAAGTCGAGTACATGGAAGTAAATGGAATGTTGACAGTGAAACGCTGATATATCTCGAAAAGCTTTGAATAAAAAAACAAAATAACTTTCAGACTATGCGAGGTAAAATTAATCTAATAGCCTTGTGTGTGTGTTCATTCATCCGTTCGAGATCTATTAGTTTCTCTAGCGTGGCCGTTGAAATAAATAGTGCCAATGGATAATTCTCCATCATACATCAACTTCACATTCATTGTGTCAATTTTCGGAGTACATCACACGTTTAAAACAACATCGCTTGCAAAAATCGAGATCTAAAGCCTAATCGAGGTCATTTTGTAGAATTTTTCTCTGGTTGGACGCACTGAACCCTTCCATTTTACCGAATTTAAAAATTGTAAATGTCATAAACTCACGGTATCCAGAAATTTCTCTAGATCATAATGACACTGTGAGGAAAGCCTACTTCGGTGAGAATACTAAGGTGAGAACATCAGAAGGTTGACACATGCTTTTGGTTGCTTATCCTCCAATGATCATATCGTTAGCGATAATGCAGCAAAAGTTTCTATGCTTGATTCTTTTAAAATAAAAATAATACAAACCAAAAGACATGTGGTGAAGCTTATTAACCGAGGTTTATTCATGTTCTAAGTCCTGCATGACTCCTGCATGCATTCCTGATGAATTCCATTCTGCATTTACTGATGATAATAAGGAAAAGATGAATAATATTTATAACGCGCAATACAAATGAAACTTTGGTGCCAAAAATTTTAAATCAACGACTCAACATCGGGCTTCCGTTACCTGTGCTTTTAATTTGTCTGTCTTTCTCTTCGTCATCCTGATAAGAAAAAAATGTTAGCAAAATTTCGATGAGGTTTAGAAAATTCTGAAATGTTATTTCAAGTTTGAGTTTTCCTGAAATTCGGCAATGATGCAAAACCTTGACGGTTCAAGAATAGGCGTGAGAACCAGAGTTTCTCCAGGTTATCACAAAGATGTGCAAGGACAAGTTTTTGTAGAATGCTGATTCTTGTCCTTGATAATTCAACGTGACAAATTACATCTTTGCCGTTTTTTTTTTGCACCATGAACCTCTCAGACTTGAGCCATCCAACGTAGAAGACATGGAAGTCCGAAAATCCGCCTCTTTTTTGATTCACCAATTGTAATTCCAGAGAAGGTAGAAAATCAGGTGTACCGATTAATAGTACTGTACAAGTAATGATAGTTGAATGATGATTCACGATAATTTCCAAGAGGTAATTAATTCGCAATGCCTCTTTTAATTTCTTTATTCAAAAATCATTCGTCATTCATCAGAAATTCATCAAATTATTTTATTTTGAAATAAATCCACGGCAACTGCCCTAACAGTGTCCTGAAGCTCCTGATGTACGCCATATCTTATATTCTCGCATGCCTGAAACTCTAGCTCCCACCTTTATAGGGGAGAAAACATTTCTGGAATTGCATGGGTGAAGTTCGTCATTATCCCTTCGGACCGTGCGTCATTATCACCAGCAAGCAACCGACGCGACTCGCTCCTTTAATATATTCAGGGCCCCGGGATTACTGATGGGGAGGATTTCGCATGATTTGCGTGGCTGCTTTATTCCCAAGTTGATTATTTCCGGAATGAGACTGCTGGTAAGGGTTTCTAGAGGGGGGGGAAGGGGTTCCGAGATCGAGAGAGCGACATGATGAGGCAGCAAGAAGATGAAAGCCTTTCGAAAAGCGAGTGAAAATCCGATCGGGTCTCTTCATCAGCATTGGAGAAGCACGCGTTGACTATTTTATACTGTGTATTCAATAACGGATATATTCGGAATTGGTCATTGAATGAACGAGTTCAAACTCATATCGCTGAGGTTATTCAAATGCAGAATTCCGACTATATATTGTACGGTTATTTGACTTCGACGCTGGACGTCGTTCCACGAGCAGTATTGGAAAATTTTGCACTTTGATTGTGACTCACAATTATTGTTTTTATTAGGAAGACTCATGTAATACTGTACTTCCTCCGGCGTGTGCATAAATTAACTTTTTGGAAGAACTTCAAAGACCTCACGATTTACCTTCTCTGGAATTACAATTGGTGAATCAAAAAAGAGGCGGATTTTCGGACTTCCATGCCTTCTACGTTGGATGCTGGCTCAAGTCTGAGAGGTTCATGGTGCAAAAATAAACGGCAGAGGCATACTTTTTCACGTTGAATTATCAAGGACGAGAATCAGCATTCTACAAAAACTTGTCCTTGCACATCTTCGTGATAACCTGGAGAAACTCTGGTTCTCACGCCTATTCTTGAACCGTCAAGGTTTTGCATCATTGCCGAATTTCAGAAGAACTCAAACTTGAAATAATATTTCAAAATTTTCTAAGCTCTTATCGAAATTTTGCAAACAATTTTTTCTCAGGAAGACGAAGAGAAAGACAGAAAAATTAAAAGCACAGATAACGGAAGCCCGATGTTGAGTCGCTGATTTAAAATTGTTGGCACCGAAGTTTCATTAAAATGAATCACAATACACTGGATACAGTATTTTCCCCTTCAACTCCACCAACAGCGGAAAATTAGAAACACCGACGTGATGGTGAAACCTGCTTCTTGTCTAATCATATTTTAATAAATTCTCCATCAGCGTAATGCAATTCATTTATTGATGGGCAGCAAAAATTGTGCGTCTCTAAATCCAAATCTTCGTTGCCAAATTTTCATGGAATTTAAAAATATCTTCTTACCTTATAGCTCCAACAACAGCGGAAAATCAGAAACACAGATGCTAGCGGAAGCTGCTTCTCGCCTATTTTTATGTTTAATAGATTCTGTATCAGCATGATGCAATTGATCTACTGATGGGCAGCACCAATCTTGAGTCTCTAATTCCGAATTTTCGTTGCCAAATTTTCATGAAATTTGAAAATATTTTTTTACCTCAGCTTCAACCACACAGCTTAAAATCAGAAACACAGATGCTAGCGGAAGCTGCTTCTCGCCTAATTTTATTTTCAATAAATTCTACATCATCATCACCCCGTGATGAGGATGCCATTGACTCGTATACTGATGGGCAGCACCGATGTTGATTCTCTGATTTAAAACTTTCGGTGCCAAATTTNAGGGCCCCGGGATTACTGATGGGGAGGATTTCGCATGATTTGCGTGGCTGCTTTATTCCCAAGTTGATTATTTCCGGAATGAGACTGCTGGTAAGGGTTTCTAGAGGGGGGGGAAGGGGTTCCGAGATCGAGAGAGCGACATGATGAGGCAGCAAGAAGATGAAAGCCTTTCGAAAAGCGAGTGAAAATCCGATCGGGTCTCTTCATCAGCATTGGAGAAGCACGCGTTGACTATTTTATACTGTGTATTCAATAACGGATATATTCGGAATTGGTCATTGAATGAACGAGTTCAAACTTCATCTCGCTGAGGTTATTCAAATGCTGAATTCCGACTATATACTGTACGGTTATTTGACTTCGACGCTGGACGTCGTTCCACGAGCAGTATTGGAAAATTTTGCACTTTGATTGTGACTCACAATTATTGTTTTTATTAGGAAGACTCATATAATACTGTACTTCCTCCGGCGTGTGCATAAATTAACTTTTTGGAAGAACTTCAAAGACCTCACGATTTACCTTCTCTGGAATTACAATTGGTGAATCAAAAAGGAGGCGGATTTTCGGACTTCCATGTCTTCTACGTTGGATGGCTCAAGTCTGAGAGGTTCATGGTGCAAAAAAAAATGGCAAAGGGGTAATTTGTCACGTTGAATTATCAAGGACAAGAATCAGCATTCTACAAAAACTTGTCCTTGCACATCTTTGTGATAACCTGGAGAAACTCTGGTCCTCACGCCTATTCTTGAACCGTCAAGGTTTTGCATCATTGCCGAATTTCAGGAGAACTCAAACTTGAAATAATATTTCACAATTTTCTAAGCTCTTATCGAAATTTTGCAAACATTTTTTCTCAGGAAGACAAAGAGAAAGACAGAAAAATTAAAAGCACAGATAACGGAAGCCCGATGCCGAGTCGCTGATTTAAAATTTTTTGCACCAAAGTTTCATTAAAACGAATCACAATACACTGGATACAGTATTTTCCCCTTGAACTCCACCAACAGCGGAAAGTTAGAAACACCGACGTGATGGTGAAACCTGCTTCTTATTGCCTAATTATATTTTAATAAATTCTCCATCAGCGTGATGCAATTAATTTATTGATGGGCAGCAAAAATTTTGAGTCTCTAAATCCAAATGTTCGTTGCCAAACTTTCATGAAATGTAAAAATATTTTCTTACCTTAGCTCCAACAACAGCGGAAAATCAGAAACACAGATGCTAGCGGAAGCTGCTTCTCGCCTAATTTTATTCTTAATAAATTCTGTATATCAACGTGATGCAATTGATCTACTGATGGGCAGCATCAATCTTGAGTCTCTGATTCCAAAGTTTCGTTGCCAAATTTTCATGAAATTTAAAACTATTTTCTTACCTCAGCTTCAACCACACAGCTTAAAATCAGAAACACAGATGCTAGCGGAAGCTGCTCGAGCGGATTAAAATAAAAGTTATTTAAGATGTAGTAGTAGTGGGGCACTACTCCTACGGTAACTGAGCATATGACTACCCGTCGTGGCTACAACTAAGAGACTAAATTTTGAAAGCCACGGTTTAAAGCACATGAAACTAAATCCACCTATTATTATTTCCTCTCATATGCAGCTCCGCCAACAGCGGAAATCCGGCCGGTGAGCAACGTGTTGTTGGCCGGGGACTCGGCTCACTTGAGGTGCGAAGTATCTGGAAGCCCGACTCCTCTAGTGCTCTGGACCAAAGCGGGAAACTCGGTACGTTTCACGCTCTAATTGGAGTCGCAAATACTCGAGAAACAAACCCTCGAACTGCTATAGGCAAATGAGCTCCAACTCATCTCAGAGCCATTTCTGGGTCGTTTGCGAATCGTCAAGGTTAAGCAATTTAGTTTAGTTTCTCTGGATCGTCTGCTGGGTGCTGAAGATAACTGGGTTAACGCTGAGGCCGAATTAGTGCGTGGTTTTCGGGGTACGTGTCTCATTTTCGGCACGACTCTCGCATATATAGTCAACTATGGATAATGATGACTTTCTCGACTGTAAGAAACTTTAGGGCCGTATAGTCGACCCAAGAACGACCATAGTTGAATTATTGTCATGTTTCGCGTGTATATTGTTACAACAGCCTTAAAATCCTCGTCCATGCGTGAAGCCGTGTTATTGTTTTTTTTCTCTCTGCACTAAATCGCATCACAAGAATTATGATCATTTTGTCTTCACATCATGAGTGTCACTGGCACCGAAACCTTGTTACATTTTGTTGTGACAATTTTTCTAAATTGTGAGGAACTTTTCAAATGAAAATTCCAAAATTTTTAATAGATTCATGTACACTCTCCCAGAATCTGGGTCGAAATAAGGCAAAGATGTATCGCTGAAATAACGAATATTGCAGCAATTGAGCTCAAGATAAACGCTTCAACTGAATTAAAAAAACAATGAGTGTCCACAAATCTAATCAGACGTCCAAGTTTCGTAATCCACTTTAATAATTGTGTTGGATTGGATGAATTGACGCCTTTATTATGAAAGTTTCAGGACTGTTATTTGAGAAAAGGATGAAGCATTGAGCTTTTTTCGTTTATTCCTTCTCGGCAATTAAATCCAGGACTGAGCAAATCGTGCGAATTTTCTTTCTCATTGCGATAATTGGCTGGGAGAAAATAACTTGACAAAGTCGCAGCATCCACCCAAAAAATGTGGATGAGCCAAAAAATTGGCAGGTATTTCAGGTGTTGCATCCTCAAGGCCATGAGCAAAGTTTGGTTCCCCAACACAACTTATTTGAAACTTGAAATGTCCTAAAATAGAAAAATAGTATTTCTGGATTTGATATATAATAGCTTTATTCGCCGTTTATCAACATTCACAAGGTTCAGAATATTTTTCCCATATCCACATATATTCAAGACCTTCCAGCACATCAAAAAGAAAAAGTACTCCTTTTATGGGTATTGAAATAAAGTACGCGTATTTACTCGAGTACCACACACATCTTTTTTTTTTTAAATCGAATTTGAGAGGAAAAAATTAGGGTGCACGCCATACTTGGGTTGTTATTTTTCAAAAAGTTTTTGAAGTTTTGGTAAGCATTATACATAAATAATTCTAATCCGAAATTTTCAATAAAGCTCAAAGATAAATCTAATTTTAATGGAAATAATGGAAATTTAGTTAAATTATTATTCAATTTATGCCTAAATATAAATTTCAGTGCGCTTATATTTGAAATATTGTGTTTTCACAGTAAAAAAAATTAGATCCTGATCGGGGATAGAATTTTATAAAAATGTACAACTGAAAACCCCTGGTTAGCGTCTTATACTCAAGGGCGCCTGGATCATGATGGTACTCATGTAAAAAGGGTACATCACAGTACGGTACTTACAAATTCACGAATAATGAGTTGCCATGGTTTATTTTCCAACGACAAAAATCACAACAGAAGGCAATGACTGAGCACAAGTTAACGCTTATTTCTTCCAAAACAAATTTCAACCATGCCTTCAAGCAGCAAGTGATCCACACCCGGCCCGTGGCAACCCAGCACTCATCGTCGTCGGAACCCGGACGGATCCACGTGGACGCCTCCGGAGGCCTGAACATAGCCTCAGTCACAACCGACGATGCCGGGGAATGGGTGTGCTGGGCTGTGAGTCCCTCTGGTGCAGCTCGTTCCTCAGCATCCCTAATTGCAGCTGCAGTGCCAGAAGACCTGCCTCCGCCTGTCGTCGTCGACGGGCCGCGGAATGCGACACTCGTGGCAATGTCGCACGCGTTCCTGCCGTGCAGAGCCATTGCCACGATGGGACGGTCGTCGAATGCCGTCGGTGGCGGCGGCGGAGGCGGCGACGGGAGTGAGGAGACGTTGGCGGGCGACTTTCCCAGCAGCGAAGTTTGCCCGTACCGCAACCTCACCAAGTCTCTGCCCCACGGCCACCCGGTTCAAAAGGGCTTTTTGGCCACCGCCCAAAAGCTTTTGCCGTGAGACGAATAAGCTCCATGCATGCTAAAACCCTGAGACCGAGCTGAAACTGATTTCAGATTCTGAAATTCAAGCGACACAATCTGGATATACAAGTGCAGTGAGAACCACCATATGTGAACACCTTGACATATGCAGACAATTTGACATAGAGACACTTATTTTACCATAAAAAATTAATAAAAAGGCCCAACACATATGGACACTAGCTCAACATATGGACATTATTGTGTGAAAAAATTGCAAATATGTTTCAGGCCAAATTAAAGAAACATATATTTCCAAGCCTAAAATTGATGTAAAAAAAAGTTCTTTGGCATTTCTCTCATCAATTTTAACCTTCTGTAGCAAAGTTGGTCTTTTTTTGCAGATTTTGGTTGCACTCAAGAGTGGAGTTTAAAAAACTGCCTACAGTGTGTGCAGGGCCACGTCGGGAAAAATCTTGGCATTTTTTTTATTTTCCACAGAAAAATTTCACCTGAACATGAAAAAATGAAAGCTTCAAGGCTCCCTTTGTTTCCCTGGCCTTGTGTTGTCCCTGGCCATTCTTTGAATGGGGGAACAATTTAAGCTTGGGGGTAAATTTAAGCTTGAAAACCAGAAGCCCAGGTTAGAGGTCAGTACAGAAAAAGTCCAACTCAAGACTTTCCCAGCATTTCTTTATTCCCGGATGAAAACCAACTTTGCCCTCCCCCACCCGGCAGGGGTTGCATAACCTTGTGCAAAAATATAATGCAGGCCCATTGGGAAAAAGTCCAACTTTGCCCTGAGATGGAAAGGAGGCTGCCGCAATCCAAGGNATGAAAAAATGAAAGCTTCAAGGCTCCCTTTGTTTCCCTGGCCTTGTGTTGTCCCTGTCCATTCTTTGAATGGGGGAACAATTTAAGCTTGGGGGTAAATTTAAGCTTGAAAACCAGAAGCCCAGGTTAGAGGTCAGTACAGAAAAAGTCCAACTCAAGACTTTCCCAGCATTTCTTTATTCCCGGATGAAAACCAACTTTGCCCTCCCCCACCCGGCAGGGGTTGCATAATCTTGTGCAAAAATATAATGCAGGCCCATTGGGAAAAAGTCCAACTTTGCCCTGGGATGGAAAGGAGGCTGCCGCAATCCAAGGGTTAACATCCATTTAGCTAATTAAAAAAAATAGAGGTCGTATCTCCCTGAAGGAATATAAAAAAGTGAACTTACAATATAGAATGTTGCTTACGGTTGTAAAGATATACATGACATGTATCCATAGTCATAAGTTACGAGGTTTACAAGTGTAACCGTTGAAAGATATTGATGATCAGTTTGAATAGGGAGACAATTATTTTTCATGGAACTATGAGTATTTTGTCCATAAAACCCCAATTAAAAATTATATAAGGTAAGTCTAAGGGAAATTGAAACTCAACTTACGGACACTCTTGATGCACCAATTATGTCCGCATCTTGGGGTCTCACTGCATATAGTGAGGGGTCAATAAAGTGCCAAAAGTTCAACTACAGCATAAGCGCACTAACACGGCTGGAGATTTCTCAACAGAAATATACAAAAACTGTTTCTTTATGTCTCCAAAATTCGAAAACAGTGAGTAATAGCTCAAGAACATTCCAGGAATTCGAACGGTAAACTATCTTAACGATGTGTTTCAGTCTTCGGGAAGAAAATCTTTCATCTTAAAATTTTGAAATTATTTTCAAATTTCTTTGATAGATTTGATGTACCTTCTGCGGCCCCTTATGTTCACGGTTCAATTAAGCTAGTGGCCTCTTTGTAGCTACAGACCTCGTAACCTTCAAAACCGGTGAAGTCGGGACTGAGGACGAAACTCCCGGTTTGAACGCTTTTGAGCAGTTACGCCACCAGGGCCACCAGGGGTGCCAACTGTTGAGGAGATGGCTGATGGCGGAGTCAAGCTGGTTTGGGAGTCCAGTCAGGGAAGTCGGGAGCCGGATTTTCTCGGTAAGCGTTTTATTTTGTTGTGACAAACAATTTTCTAGCTTTGCTTCAACAGATGATTGAAACACAAAAAATAATAAAAAAAGATAAATTAAAACAAAGCCAAGCCTCGCGAAGTCACACTTCTCCGAGGGGCACGCAACAAAATTTGACTGCGTGAAAGCAAGCTCATCGTTGCTGGGGATAAAAAAGATTTAGGTTATGATAAAATTGATATTCTGGACTTCAATAAACTGCTGGATTTTACGTGACTTTTATATCCGACTTACACGTTCCACGGAAACGGTTTTATCAGGGAGTGAAGGAAAACTTTTCGGAGTTCAATGTAAAAATAACTAAAAAGAAAGAGCCTAGGGGGTTATTATCTGGGAAGGCCTCTCATATTTTGAGTTATATAAAAAGATTAGATAGTGGACTTACTTGGAACAGGTTGAGCTCAGATTGGGACTAAGCAAAAATTTGACTCAAGGAGGTTTGACATAGCAAGGTTCATCCAACACCCTCATTATAGACCAAATTTAAAAGCAAAGGTTATTTTTCAGTTTAAAAAAAAAATCCAAACCCTAAAAAGCTCAAGCAAGCAATTTAAAATCCGAATCCATGTGGATCATCGATCTATTTTTTTTCGTCCAATAAATGAAATAATAAGGACCCCTACTAAAAATTACGCATTTGAACTAATGATTCGTTTATGCAATTTGAAGAAAATGTGTGATATACAGTATTCTGGTAAGGACTGCCTCACAATGACGATGAACTTGGAATTTAAATCCCATTACGAGTGTATAGGATAATAGTCATTTCGTTTTCATGTTAATTCCCGATAAATGCACTGAAAATATAGGCTGAATGTGCAAGGTGCCTTTGCCAAAATAGTCCCTCACTTCCTTTTGAAAAGCCTCAAGTTACATTTTTATTGATTTTTCTTTCTCGGATCCCCCAATAATAGACCAAAGGCCTCTCATATTTTGAGTTATATAAAGAGATTAGATAGTGGACTTACTTGGAACAGGTTGAGCTCAGATTGGGACTAAGCAAAAATTTGACTCAAGGAGGTTTGACATAGCAAGGTTCATCCAACACCCTCATTATATACCAAATTTAAAAGCAAAGGTTATTTTTCAGTTTCAAAAAAAATCCAAACCCTAAAAAGCTAAAGCAAGCAATTTAAAATCCGAATCCATGTGGATCATCGATCTATTTTTTTTCGTCCAATAAATGAAATAATAAGGACCCCTACTAAAAATTACGCATTTGAACTAATGATTCGTTTATGCAGAAACTTCTTTTACACACTATATGTCATAAGACCATTCCTGACGGAGTGTTACTGCTACTTGAACCTTAAATTTAGGGTAATGCTCACATATCCTATTATCAGTAAAGCAAAAGTACAATTAAGGGCTAACTAAAAAATGGATCACAGCACATGTGAAAAATATGTCAACTGGCATAATAAATAAGACGTATGTCAATGCATGTTTCAAATTGCATTGTCATATTCCACACTTAAAAAATTAAACAGGAGGTTTTCCCCAGATTTTATGGTTAAAACCCCCCCCCCCCCCAAAAAAAGACCACAATGAACGGACTTGTGATTTGGAAGCAAACGTACGTTTTATACCAAACAAAATTGATACGTCCTATGTGTCACCGAATAATATCGGGACCTTGTGGCAGTCTTTCCAGGTGCACCTGCTGTCACCGCAGTGCTGAGTCTTCGGTGCACCGCCAGTAGTCGGCTGAGAGAGGCCCTGCGGCCTACGTGTTCACCGCTCGGGCCGAAAATTCAGCAGGATTTTCTGCCCCCAGCGGTTTGAGCAAAGAAGTCGTGGCTGCAGAAGAAGAAAGTTCTTCTTCTTCTTCTTCTTCGTCTGCATCGAATGCTTTGGGGGCAAACAGAAGAGTCATGGAGAGACGCAAACTGGAAAGCTGTGTGTTTCGTTTGGTGCGAATCAAACCAGAGTCGCCAACCGCCGTCCGAATTTTCTGGGAGGTTAGACTGTACAGCATATGCTTTCACTTGGCCATTTTTTTCTTTCTTGTAACGAATCGGGAATTGTTTCAAGAAGTTTCCTCAAACAACGATTCGTTCGACTGAACTCATCCACTAGGGGTTTTAAAGTTCGAAATCCCCCATGAGTATATATAGACAGCAATTGATCTTTTCATCTGAGTACACTGGCCTCTTTAAAAAAATTTTGGTAATCACTTTGGCAATGGATTGGGCAGAACTGATCAACATGTGCCATTTTTTATTTCATCAACATGCTATACATTTCTCTTATGAATTGCTATTAATTATCAATGAATAGAGGAAGCATTTTAGGAATATCTTCATCAGCAGCCACAAATTTTGGGGGAAATCCAACGAAGAGAATTCATGTCCTATCATCTTATCCGAGTTGTTCTTGACCTACAATTTTATCCCAGAATTCAAGCAAAACCTTACCTATGAAATATTTAAAATATTTTTCTTCTTGGGTGATCAGCTTGATTTTTAGATGAAAACAGAAGACAAATTCGAAAAATTGAAAGGATAATGCTTGACTTCCTGTTTACACTACTGGCAAAAACTCAACTTTTCAAAACTCGATATTTTTTCTAGATATCATTTTCTAAAGAGGAAAATACTCGAATATTTACCAAGCGATCGAATGTGAAAGAAAAAAATGAGTCCTCGCTTTCGAAACGCCGCATATAAACAGATTATAATACAACTTCAATTCAAAATAAATTCAGTTGCAGTATTCATGTTCCTAAACTTTTTATGCATTAAAAGCGCAAGTCCAACTTCTGTTCTGACACTTTTGCCTACCGAACATGTAGGCTATGTCTTCTCACTACGGCGTAGGCGTTTTGTGCAAGCGCTGTCTATGGAACTACTGCAGACTGTTAAGGCAGTTGTCGTCACTCGTCACCGGACTGCAGCCCTTCACGACGCATTCCTTCTTCATTGTGCCTTTTTGGAAAGGTCACCTGGGCTGTCCTTCCAATATCATGTCACTCAAAACCGGTCTTCCTCCACTCGAAGTAAGCTTTGATCTAAAGTTTTTATTAGCGACGTATTTATTTAACTTTTAAGATTTCGGTAAAGCGACCTCAGTAAATGACATAAAGAGCTTTACTGTCGCACACTGCTTTAATTTTGAATTTTGACGTGATCGACAGCTGTATACACGGCGGTGCCTTATTTAATAGTAATCTTCAATGAATATCTAAAATGAAATCGAACGAAGTTTCAGAAAGGATTATTTTCCAGAGTCCACGATGGTCAGTTCATGAAACCCATGACTTTCGAATCACCTGCTCTGGTCTGTTGGAAACTTATTTCGAATAAGTTCTCGGCATTGCGAGGAACACTTGTCCCGCGGCATATTGCATTTGAATAATTCAAACACATTCGACATGGTAACAAGTTGCAGCTGGTATCTTTAACAAGAAGCTTTTAGTCTAATTTTATTCTTTACGAGCTTTCAATATGTTGACGACCAGCGTTTAAAGACTTTTTAAAAGGCTTCATAAAACAGTAATGAAGACATTCTAGCGTATTTAAATGGGAACATTTTGGGTGAATAATGATTTTCCAAGCTAGTGCCCTCCAGTAATATTTCAAATCATATTAAAAAAGCACAGGAATGATGAATGAACAGAAAGCTTCATTCTTCACTTTTCAGCATTCGCAAAGTTCAATCAACATTCCCACATCCAAACACCCTCCCCATCCAACCCAAATCCGTTCAAATGCATTCAATCACTTCTGAATGGGAAACACAGAAAAAAAGCTGCATATGGATACCAAAGTAAAAGAAAATACATTCCACAATGTACAACTGTACAAATGATGTGTGTGCATACACCCCCATCTTTCCCTGACATTGAAAACAAAATATCAATAACAAGAATTGCAGCATAAGCCAGAATTATAGCAATTGCAGCATAAGTTGCTGAATCCCATTAAAAGCAGAAGGTGTTCAGCCTTTTTCCAGATAAGGTTTAGTTGAATGTACAATTTAGAGAGAATCTTTGTTGAGAAATCATATAAGGCCAAGAGGTTATCTTGATCCTCTATGATTTCAGAAAGGGTCTTTTTTTGCAGAAGTAACAATAAATTTGCAGGTACAATGGTTTTGAGACTTTTTGAAATACATTCTTGGGAGTTTCAACAATTGAAAAAAGGGCTACTTGCATATTAGCCCCATCACTTGGCAACATTTCAGTGCTGTTTAGCAGACTCTCTGCCAATTTTAATGCATTTTTTTCATCTGATAAATCCAACAATCAAAACAGTGCCAAAATCAAGTTCTGTTATTTGATTGAACACCCTGGGAATTCTGACTGTACCCTGTTGTGAAGAACGACCATGAAAGGGATTGCTTTTGAGGACATGGACGGCCTCTTTTCTGCCCTCAAAGAGCAGTTTAATCAATTACCGGAACTCGATTTTTTGCACTGTTTCAATTGTTGGATTTATCGAATGAAAAAAAGTTTTGAAATCGACGGAGAGTATGTTGAACAGCACTTAAAAGTTGCCAAATGATGCGCGTAAACAATACTGTATATTTTTATGAATGGTTGAAACTCTGTTGAATCTTTTTCAAAAAGTCTCGAATCTTACAAACCAACCCTCGTATTCCTGAGTCCTGACGCATCAAAGTCGATTGCAATTTGCACTTGAGTTATATCTGGTCGAAGTTAATGTCAAGTTCAGTTAAAGCTATTGAGTAGTACGTCTATATACATCCGTGATTAATAAAGTCCCTTTGGAAATGTAACAAAACTTACACATTACTCTCGTCGCTAAATCAAATAAGGCCCGTTGGTACCCCTGCGGGCTCAGGCGACTTACACAAGAGTTTTTTCCTTCAGCCTCGCACGTAACGAAACGGAACGCTGCTCGGTTTGATGATTTGTTTAATAATTCAGCATTTTGTTCACGGTTGCTTGTGACTCGATTCACGAGCCAGCTGTGTTATGGAAAGGCACGGGGATTTTAATTCGAATTTCGGGGGTTTTTTCTCGTTCGCTCTTTCTTCGAAACCCACGATGTGAGCATTTTACTGAACCCCAAAAAAGAAATGAGAGAATCGGAACGAAAGAATTTGAGCCGTAGCAACGGACACGTGATTTTCTGAACTTTCTTTTTCTGAATTCAAATTCTGAGTCCACTGTTCAAGAATACTGTGTGTTTTTTAAATAAAACATTTTCAGCTTATTCGTACCTCTCATCCCGAAAATTGTTCCGGAGATCTGACCAAAATTAAGTTTTCCTATTTCTATTCACTAAAATGCCTGTGAGTAACAATTGAAAAATCCGATGAAGAGAAAGTATGCGACTTTCGAAGTCGCAATCTTGTCAATTAGAGAATAAGCTAGCATTTTTCAAATCATATTGTATGTAAAGCTAATTAAAATTCATATTCAAAACTATTATTGTCAGATTGAGACAATTTAGAAGAAATTTTTGAAGTAAGAAAAATATTCAAGTCATCATTATTTTATAAAATGTTGAGACAAACTCACTCTATTACTCAGCCTATTTTTTCCACTGTAAATAATAATCCTCTCATATAATAGCTCTTATTACGCACTGAAAAATCTGAAAAGTAAGTGATTTTGAGAAAACTTTGTGACTGCCAAATGAAATCACTCCATTCACTGAAAAAAAAAAGAATAAACACTCAGCTTCAAGTTTTAGTGCAGTCTACGTAAATTAAAAACCTTATTTCAATTTGGGAAAATGTGCTGCACGTGTGAAACTTTGCACTATACGCAGCACTTTTTCAGACAGCATTCAATACTTCTAAAATAAAATACCAAAACTGCTCATCTTTAGGGTCTCGGGTTTTTAAAAAATTTTTAGAAAAAAAAACCGAATCAACCCGTTTTTGGGGGCACGGGAATGCAAATTACATGCAGTGACATCATGCGAGAAATCTAAGTTGGAAGTTCACGCCCCGCAAAGTGAAAGTGTAAATAACTACTTTGGAACGGAGAGCAAAGGCGGTGCAAACCGATGTTAATTTTTGGTCTTTTTTTACCTCGAATATTATTCCCTGCAGCGATTATCTCTCTTTTTTTCTTATCCTGCGATCCGGAATGGAACCAGGACGGTGCTTATTTTCCGAGTCAGGGATTTTTGAGGGAGACTCCACCAGCCGTTATCTGCACCGTTGACGTCTTCATCTCTTATTCGTCAGATTCATATATTTCCTCATGTTAGTCTCGTGCTCTCATATCCCACTGTCTGGGTATATTACAAAGAGTGGGACAACGAACATAAATTTGATGCTTCGGCCAAAATATGCACTTTTGACGCCATCACAAAATTATTAGCCATGAGTAGAAATTGACAAGAAATGTACCCAGATTCAAGGCAGGTTCTGTTTTTTTAAGTTTCCAACCTGACATTTGCCAACCTGATGACGCTTACGAAGTACAGTACAGGTACTCTATTGCCAAAGCAAATCACAAAGCAATATATACCATGCATAACCACGTATGTTTTACCATGATTTTTTACTGATAAAAAGGGCAGTGAAACTTGATCTGATGAGCGGCCAGTCTTTCAGAGTAAATTTCATCCCGAATTTAACGCAGTCAAGGTACACAATAATTTGTTGTTTCTATAAAATGATATCTAAACTAGTTCAAAAGTTTAATTTGACTATCAGCTGCTGTTATGAGAGAAGATTGCAAAATTTTAATATATTCAGTTGAGATGCTGTGAAAACTATTGAAGCATAAAAAAGTCTTGCGTATACCAGGAAAAAAAATAGAGTTAAATGAATGAATTTATAAATGAATTTATCCTCTGTGCATCATGTTGCGTTATAAATTACTTCTACTTTGCTGATCACAAATCAGTGATCAGAAATCACTGGAAGTTTTTATTTTCCTTTTGAAGTAATCGTGGAGGTCTACAGCAAATATTCGAGATTTTTGTTTATTCTTTTATATATTTGTCCAACTGCTGTGAATCTTGGTTTTTTTACATGTGTGAAATGCTAATAAAGCAACTTCATATGCAGAAGCAATTATTCTTAGCTAGCTGATTGATGTCTCCGTCCAACTGTATTTTCTCAAAGCACCCAGCTTTAAAGCAAAATCTTTCGCTGTGAAGTAAAAATGCTCTGCTATTACAAAGCTATTTTCTTGTTTTTTTGTCGCAAAATTTCCACAAAAAATCGCTAATTTGTGATTTTTTACATGAATGATGATGTCTTCTGGGGGCGTCGTTTCTCAGATACTAGATTACATGCGAAAACGAACTGTCCACAAGGTTTTAGTGAATGTGGCCCAACTGACCGATGCATCTCGATTTTTAAATTTTTTTTTAGTTCAATATAGTGTCGAATGTTTTACATTTATTTGTTTTTAATCATGACAGTGCCAACATCTTTTCCAATGGACATCCGCGTCGCCCCATTGAACAGCTCCAGTGTGATCATCACTTGGACAGGGATTGCAGAAGCAGACGTGAATGGAATTCTGGAGGGCTATCAGGTAAGTTTCCATATGCAATTTTCAGAATTACGAGTTTTGTAAAAGAAAAAAAAAGAGGGAAGGCGTATTTCGGGAATTGGGCTGATTCTCGAGAGAGCGTAAAATGCGAGATACGTCTCATGTGGAAGTTTTCCCGGGAATGGGACACCCTTTATACGGAGACGTGAACTTTAGGAGTTCGTTAATGAGGGCGGACGCAATTAGCACCGGGGACTCGTTTCCCACATCTCAAGCACTTCTCTCAAGAATGAAGGTCTCACGACTATTGATGAGAGAAGCGAAAGTGTGACCGTGGTGATAAGCATATATAAATCAAGAAGCGAAATAGAAGGAGTGAAAGTGGTCGAGAACCACTTATAACGTGAAAAAAAAAAAACCAAGAAAGACGACGAAGAGACGCATAGAAAAAAGTTGGCGCAATAGGTTGATTTTGTCTCGAATTGAATTGAACGAGATAAATGCATTCCATTTCATTTCGTAGAAGGTTTCGAAGATTTGCCATGAATCGCCAATGCTTTTTCACGAGTTAGATCGGAACAAATGTATTTCAAAGTATGCTCACTTATTTAAAAAAAATCTTGAACAAACATTGATGGAATTACAGTTTTTTTAACGGCGGATTTCAGTTTTCGTTTGATGCAGACGTTCTCAGTTCAGTTTGTCTAGTTTTGTACTTTTTTATTGTCTTGTCGCTGCTCATTTTTCTCGTGAAGGATCTTGTATATTCGATTTTTGAAACTTTTTCAGCATTCCCTATGCTGTTTCACTGTACTGCACTGTACTCATAATTTGTTGATGCCATCGAAACACGGCCTTTGTTCCTTGTAAAGACAATTACTTTGCACCAATAAGAAGACTTGAATTCGATTCTCCACGTGTCAGATTAAAGTGAAAGAACCTCGCTTCAGAAATCAGACTAATCATTAGGAACTGATTGACTTTTTATTTTATGATTTTCTTTTCTTCGACCGTGAGAATAATGCCGGAAAGTAAATTTTCTACTGAAAACGTCGTAAGTTATCTAGACATAATAATTCATCCGAATCTATTCGAAAATTTTCACGTGTGTTAAATGCCACGGTTCATAAATCGATTTCGAGTATGAACAAACAACTGGAAAAATGCGATTGAATAATTTACGAATATTCGGACGATTTCTTTCTCTGTAAAATAAACACAAAAGTTGACAAGAAGGACGAAACTCGACTCATTTGAGTAAGGTTAAAATAGAATATATGTTTAGGTTGAAATGCAGTTCTATGTTGTTTTTTTTCAATTTTGAGGCGTCAGTAACATTTGGCGTTGACGGTCTTCAGAGGCATAACCCAGAATTGATGACAAGGGGTTTTCGCGGGGAACAGAATTTTCCCTGATGAGGGGTGAGATTACGTCGGCCTTCAGGCCATTAGTCATCCATGGTCTTCGCCATTACAGAGCAAAAAGGGGTTAATCTTTGCTGCCATGTGTTATCATGTAAGATGAATGTGTTTCTTGCGTCAGTCCAAAGAATTATTTCCTTTTTCTTTGACAGTAGGCCCTCTTGTACAGNTACATGTGTGAAATGCTAATAAAGCAACTTCATATGCAGAAGCAATTATTCTTAGCTAGCTGATTGATGTCTCCGTCCAACTGTATTTTCTCAAAGCACCCAGCTTTAAAGCAAAATCTTTCGCTGTGAAGTAAAAATGCTCTGCTATTACAAAGCTATTTTCTTGTTTTTTTGTCGCAAAATTTCCACAAAAAATCGCTAATTTGTGATTTTTTACATGAATGATGATGTCTTCTGGGGGCGTCGTTTCTCAGATACTAGATTACATGCGAAAACGAACTGTCCACAAGGTTTTAGTGAATGTGGCCCAACTGACCGATGCATCTCGATTTTTAAATTTTTTTTTAGTTCAATATAGTGTCGAATGTTTTACATTTATTTGTTTTTAATCATGACAGTGCCAACATCTTTTCCAATGGACATCCGCGTCGCCCCATTGAACAGCTCCAGTGTGATCATCACTTGGACAGGGATTGCAGAAGCAGACGTGAATGGAATTCTGGAGGGCTATCAGGTAAGTTTCCATATGCAATTTTCAGAATTACGAGTTTTGTAAAAGAAAAAAAAAGAGGGAAGGCGTATTTCGGGAATTGGGCTGATTCTCGAGAGAGCGTAAAATGCGAGATACGTCTCATGTGGAAGTTTTCCCGGGAATGGGACACCCTTTATACGGAGACGTGAACTTTAGGAGTTCGTTAATGAGGGCGGACGCAATTAGCACCGGGGACTCGTTTCCCACATCTCAAGCACTTCTCTCAAGAAACTTCCAGAGTGCTGATAACTACTCTCTTCGCTTTCACACTGGCACCACTATTCGTATATATTTAGTTCTTCGCTTTATCTTCCTCACTTTCACCAGCTCTTGGTGAATATTGCACTTTTTTTTTTTTTACCAAGAAAGACGACGAAGAGACGCATAGAAAAAAGTTGGCGCAATAGGTTGATTTTGTCTCGAATTGAATTGAACGAGATAAATGTATTCCATTCAATGTCGAAGAAGGTTTCGAAGATTTGCCATGAATCGCCAATGTTTTTTCACGGGTTAGATCGAAAAAAATGTATTTCAAAGTATGCTCACTTATTTTAGCAAAAACGTTGAACAAACATTGATGGAATTACAGTATTTTAACGGCGGATTTCAGTTTTCGTTCGATGCAGACGTTCTCAATTCAGTTTGTCTAGTTTTTTACTTTTTTATTGTCTTGTCGCTGCTCATTTTCTCGTGAAAGATCTTGTATATTCGATTTTTGAAACTTTTTCAGCATTCCCTATGCTGTATCACTGTACTGTACTGTACTCATAATTTTTTGATGCAATCGAAACGCGGCCTTTGTTCTTCGTAAAGACATTTACTGTGGAGTAATAAGAATATTTAATGAATTCGATTCTCCACGTGTCAGATTAAAGTGAAAGAACCTCGTTTCAGAAATCAGACGAATCATGAGGAACTGATTGATTTTTTATTTGATGATTTTATTTCCTTCAACCGTAAGAATAACGCCCGAAAGTAAATTTTCTACTGAAAACGTCGTAAGTTATCGTGACATAAGAATTCATCCGAGTCTATTCGAAAATTTTCACGTGTGTTAAATGCCATGATGTCATAAATCGTTTTCGAGTGCGGACAAACAACTGGAAAAATGCGATTGAATAATTTACGAATATTCGGAAGATTTATTCCTCTGTGACAAACGCAAATGTTGACAAGAAGGACGAAATACGACTCATTTGAGGAAGGTTCCAATAGAATATATTTTTAGGTTGAAATGCAGTTTATGTTGTTTTTTCAATTTTGAGGCGTCAGTAACATTTGGCGTTGACGGTTTCCACAGGCATAACCCAGAATTGATGACAACGGGTTTTCGCGGGGAACAGAATTTTCCCTGATGAGGGGTGAGATTACGTCGGCCTTCAGGCCATTAGTCATCCATGGTTAAGCGGTAATGTCTCGTTTTTCCCCAATTAGAAACGACGGTACACAATAGTACATTCTACTTACACAAAGAACGCAGTCAGGTTTCTTAATAAAGGAAAAAGAAACTGTCATCCGGGAGAACATGTCTATACGGCTATAAATCTGTAGGTTCCTTGCGAAATACGAATGCAAGCATGACATGGTGTCTCCAATTTGCTCTAACCTTCATCATTTTGACGCGGATCCGATGATTAACGGGTAAATGTGGACAGGGATTCTCCTCTTATTGATCAACAAACCCCAGGCGATTTTGGGAGACTTGAACTATTACAGGTGGTGATTTGTAATTTGACCCTAATCCGATGCCAAACTATAGGGTTACATTTCAAATTGGGGAAATTGCGGGACACTCTGTCATTCAAAATATAAGTCCAAAAACAGAAAAAATGGAAAAAGCATCTTGAATTGCCGGGCAAGGACTGAATTGGAAGTCCACCTTCCTTGCAAATTTGACCTTCAAATTGCAGGGTGGTCAAATTGCAAGGTACCACCTGTTTTTCAAAATCAAGAGCCAATTTTTATGCATTATTGGGCATCAGGAGATATTCCGATTTTCATGCGTACATAAAATATCTTCAACTCTATAACTGCTTCGTTTTTTATTATTAGAAGAGTTTTACTTTAGAGAGCGACCTTTTACCTTACGTTTATGTGAAGGTAAACTGAATGGTTTTCAGTCTATGTTAAGGTGCGTCTCTTTTTGAATACTATTTAGAGAAGGACGACCAATTCTTATTTTCACTGTGTTTCTTTCTGCGTGAATTTGAACGTTGAAAACCAAATAACAAAATAAACCATCATGCAATTGTGTGATGATTTCTCAAATTATGAAATGCAAGATATTGAATTATTATCCCAGAATAATCTCTGTGACCAGCAGATATCTTTTAATAAATACTTTCGAAAAAGCCCTCCAGCAAACAAAAATTGTATTGCAAAAATTGATAATCAATGAAACAGCTATAGTGGAATGTTTTCAAAAGTTATCAAGCTGGGCTTCAATAAAGAAATTTTTCTTTATTGAATGAGAACATGTAATGAATTATTTCAGCAGGTTCAAATTTCTTCGAAGTGTTATCAGGAGAAATTTAATTTTTTTTGTATTTCCAAAATTTCAGATTAAAGACAACAGACTTAATTACTAATTTTCATAATTTAATTATACTGAAGAAAATTTTTCATGGACCAGCAAAACAATTCGGCGGACAAAACTGGTGCCAGTCCACAGATCACGGGTTGCATCAGATCGCTGTCTAGTATATATACTATAGTGCAAAAAATAATTAATTATACTGAAGAAAATTTTTCATGGACCAGCAAAACAATTCGGCGGACAAAACTGGTGCCAGTCCACAGATCACGGGTTGCATCAGATCGCTGTCTAATATAAATACTATAGTGCAAAAAATAATGAAATTGTCGGTCAATAGTCAATACCCGGGTTTCGATATTTAGTTGAAACCCGGGATTTGTTGGGCTTTCCAGGGTATTTACTTTCCAGAAATCTTCTGGAATGAGTAAACCCACGCAGGTCAGAGGGGCTATATAGTGCCGGCGTTTTGCGGCTTCAGAGGGCGCGTGTGAAATTCGCAATCCAGAGACAGAGCCGAATCAAAGCCCTATATTGCGCACATATGAGTTTGCAGAGACGTTACGGGACTATATACTGCAGGGATCCAAGGTAGGGGTTCTATTGTGCTGCTGGTTTTCGGGTGCTGAGAGACCTTTTCTCTCTCTCACTCTCTCTATCTCTCTCGCAGGAAAACTTGGGGACTTCGGCAGGTCGCTGCTACTACTCCAGAAAGACGCAAATGTGGCTATATATAGGGCTGAGGTGTAAGTTCCTAATATAACCTGAGAGGGACGTGTTGCATCTTTTCTTTTTTTTTCTTTTAATTTTTCCCTAAGAGTTTTACCCTAAATTTCATTTTTCATGAGGTCAACACAGAGAGAAATACTGTACGGGATTTTCTCAGATTTAACGCGCCATGAATCATGCCAGATGCCTTAATATTTTTTCAAATTTTATTTGAAAACAAGGAAGCGACGACGGCAAAAACGAGATGTGCTCTCATCTTGTTTATTACCAAAGAAATGTTCGCGATTATTCTCACAATCGAATGACCTCTTTAATTTCACATAATTTTTTTCCATAAAAAAACAAGGATTGCAAGCTCGGTGTCCTTAAGCTGAATTGGGTAACAATGCATTATTTTGAATTTCGGCCCTTATATGGTCTATTAAATTTCAAAAAGTTTGTGATGCTAGGATAATACTGTATATGTTTGAATCCATTGGAAACCTTCGTCAAAATGAAAGTAAGAATGATGGACGAAGAAATCGTCGACGTAGAACGAAAATGAAGAGAAGTGCCTATACCTTTCCATGACGTTCTGATGGATAAATGGTGCACAAAATTGAAGAAAAACTTTCTGCTTTTTGAAGAAATTTACGCTGCTTTCAAATAATGCATTTGCCTTCAAGTACGTGTGACGTACCCAAAGTTAGTGAATAGAAGACCAACAGCAAATCTTCTGGAAAAATGATAAGTTCGAACCAATTTAGTTGTCACGTCTTGAAAGAATACCACCGATAAAAAAATCCAGCTTCGCGACTCGTAAGTTCTAATACTGTATCTTCCGTGAAACTAATAATGATAAAGGCAACCGTTTCAGAAAGTATGTCAGACCAGATCAGTACTTTTTCCCTTGGAACTGTTGAAATTAATCAGTATACTGTATTTTAAATAATTGTCGGTGAAGTGAAGTCCCAGAATCTGACAATCTGTATATTCTTGTAGTTCTGACATAAATCTTGTCGGATAAGTGTTCATTTGAAAATCAGATTGCACTATAAATCGAATTTTAGTCCAGTTACGCATATTTTTATTTTATTTTTTGTATTCCAAATTGAATTGCTCCATAGCTCGAGCTGGCGCATAAAAATCCAAATTAAGATGCCTGCAATTCCCATATTCATTATTCGAAACTTTTTTCAAAAAGTCGCAGAACAATATTGCTCATCCCTGTGATAATGTAGCGCACGGCGTTAACATATCTTTTATTTTCCTCTTACCTAATTTATTTGTTTAAAAAATTTGCGAGCAACGGAATTTTGGTGATGAAGAAAAATGTAAATAGAATATTGATTGAGTATCTGTGGCAATTATTGGAAGTATTGAAAAAGGGAGAGATGTGGTTTTTAAAATTAACACTGTTGGGGTGGATGAGATGGGTGTAGTCCAAAAGCCCCCCTGCCAAAAGCCCCCCTAGGTCAAAAGCTCCCCTGCCAAAAGCCGGGGGGGGGCTTTTGGCAGGGGGACTTTTGACCTAGGGGGGCTTTTGAAGTGCTGGGCCTGCTGGTGAAAGGTGCAGCTTACCATCAAGAGATACAAGGAGACATGTAATCCCCAATTTTTGCACCAAGGGGGGGGGGGGCCCTTGGTGCAAAAATTCTAGTAGGAGGTGCTTCTGACCTAGGGGGGGGGGGGTTCGGTTGGGTACCAATCAGATGTATTTCTCACAAACCCATGCGCCCCTAGCTTTCCAGCAAGGATAACACCTTGCATTGCTTCAGCCTTAGCACAATTTCAAAATAACTGCTGTGAAACTCCGCGTCTAAAAAAAAAGTACAGTACTGTATTTCTTCTGGACCATTGGGTGTTGTAAACGTAAAAATGGTTTGAGCTAAATCCTTGAAGTCAAATTCCGCTCCATTACCCCACTTTCGATAATGTATTTTCCACCTCTATCCTAAACTCGATCAGCCTTCAACACTCTGGATAGCCCCAAGTGGACATCAACGTAATTATTAATATGAGAAGACCAAGCCAATTTTGAATAAAAGATTCAATGCCTTTTTTTTTCTTTGCATGGCAGGAAACATTTTTTGGAACGTTTTGCTCATTCCCCAGAATACGAATTTTGCAATAAGAGTCATGAAGTGCGCAGTTTTTGCTGGGAAAATTGTAGAGTGGCTTTATAAGAACCATGAAGAAAATCCAAAAGTAGGAAGAACCTTTCAATTGCAGAGTTGAAAGCAGAAGCAGGATTTTTTTTTTTACATTTTGAAAGGGAAACGGGCCTGTCTTGACGAGTTGTCAATCAAGCGCAGAGATTGATAATATCATTAATACAGTTGGACCCGGAGAACTGAAACCTTACAGTGTCAAATTCAAGGAAGAAATATTTCCAGTCAAGTATACAAGTTACTTTTTTCAATTACCTGTCTGAAGTATCTCTAAAACAATGCCCTAAAAACCTCCCTATGTCAAAGGCGTTCCCCTCAAACCTCCATAACTTGAATTTTCTGGAGGCCTTTGGCTGTTAAACTTGAACCTTCATAAGTCAAACCTATACCTAAGTTGGATACCACCCAAAGTTGAATTTTTCAAGTCCCTGTCTGGCTCCCTAAGAGACCCTGCCTCCAAGTTCAGCATGCTGCGGTAGAAACTCATGTAAGACAAAGCAATAAGTTATAGACCAGAATATCCCCATTTACAATTTCCTCTAATTATTCATGTTTCCTTACAAGAAAGATGCTTGTTTTTTTAAATTGAAACCTCCATAAATCAAAACCACAAACTCAAAAATGTTTGCTGTCCCTTTGACTTATAGAGAGCTTAGACTGTGTTTTATTGTCACATGAATGAGGAAAGCAATAAAAATTTTAAAATGTGCTTTGAAAGGAAATATAGCCTAATTGGGCAAATGAACCCTTGCCTCCAAGTGCAGCATCCATTCAAATCACTCAAAGAAGCAATTTAAGACTCAGAATACTGTAATACCAATTCCAATCACCAACAATACGTCTTTCATTCCCCCAATGAAAATGCTCATTTCTCTAAGTAAAACTCTTCTTCACTTGATTTTGGCCTCTAGAAGTAAGTTCAGATTTTGGCCCCTTGAAGTTTGATTAAAAGACGTTCAACTGTATCATGTAATCTAAGGAATATTGCAACCAATTTTAAGAGGAAGGTGCCAAGCCAGTATCTGAATGAATGAATGAACAGAACACTTTATTTGCTGCTTTTCAGCATTCACAAGGCACTCAATGACAAAAACAAAAGAGAACACACTCCACAAAATAAAACTGGACATTGGAGCCAGTATCTTCTTTGTGAGAAAACAAAAGATTTACCCTAGGTTGTTTGGCTTCTTATAGTTCGGGTTACCAAGTTTGCAAGTTAAGTCCCTTTGTGCTCATCTTTGCCAGGAGCAACTAAGGAATAAATCCAATAAGCCTACATAGATAAACAAAATCGAAAAATGAAAAATATCGGTAAAATCTTGATTCTTTTAAAACGAAGAAAAGGGGAGCCCGTTTTACACAAGGATGAAAGAGGAAGACTAAGGAGAGAAAAGAAGAAAAAAAGGTCCTGTTGTGTCGACGAGCGAGTCGACCAGCATAGGTCCAAGAGATGAATCGGGCGCGATCATTAATATCCCCATGCACCCGCGCCAGAGGGCCTCGTTGGGATCATCGACAGGGGCGCCGGGGACTTCATTAGCATATATGGTCCTATATATACATGCTCTTCCCTGCTGCACATCCGGCGAAAAGGAAGCAGAAAAGGCGGGGGTTGGTTATATCATACTGTACTGTATAATATACAGTAGTATCATGTGTGGGCGCCTCGTTACGTGTTTCAACGCCTCGCGACCCACCAGCAGTAGCAGCAACCGCCCTCATCCCCCTCTTTTTCGCACTCGCGAAAATGTGTTGGACGCCGGAGCGTACCATTGAGGAGTCGGGTTTTATGGGACTGTGTCATGGCAGGCGGCGGAACCCGATTCTCTCTCTGTCTCTCTCTCTCTTTTTCCTCTTGCCGCCCCTGAAGGACTTATTTGGGGGAGATAACTTCCTTCCGCTCCGTCGAAAAATCACACCGAACCACGAACTGAGTGATTTCACGTTTTCCTCTCATTTTTCTTCACTATAGAGTGGGAACCCAGCATGCATACAGAGGGTTCGACTTGTGATGGACACTTGAGAATTTAAAATCTGCCCGAAAATTTGGACAAAATGTCTCACTTTTTCAGGTTTTCTGTAAACTGGAAACATATTAATTTTTCAAAATTACTGAAACTGTAGTTGAACAAATTGAACTATTTCTAAGAGTAAAAATGCTAACAAAAATTTACTATTTATACAAGAATTTTTCTATCAACTTTGTGCGGTACAGTGCAGCCAGCAGATGTTAGCTTACGTTTCTGTTTTTAGACTCCTTTTCATGCGAAAAAAAATCGCGGATTCCGTGTGATTTTATTCTGCGTGGTTATGCGAGAAAAATGAAATCGCAGATGATGAGTGATTTTATTCTTCGTAGGTATTATCTGAATCTTGAAGACATATTTAATTTAGTATTCGGAGACCTTTTTTCCCAGCTGGGAAAAAATGTTTTGACTTGCGGATGTTCCAACATAGGTCCTGCAAGGAAGAAGATTATACTTTCATTGACAAAGGAAAAATTCAATACTCTACTTAAATTCGTTGATTTTTCAGATTTTTTGCCCTTGCCTCGCGCTGAAATATAATCAATCAAAAAATTAGATTCACAAGCATCCAGTTGAACTCTTTTACTTGTAACACCAACGGAATTTACTTTTCAATTGCAGATATTTTGGAGAGCAAAAAAAAAAAAAAAAGAAGAAAAAAACCGTGATGCGGTGGCGTCTTTTTCAGCACTCAGCTATAAAATAAATTCGGGGATGCATTGGAAATTGCCAATTTTTTCCAATTGGTTTATGAAAATAATTCTAGACTTTTTGCTCAGGTGCATGCTGTTTTGAATAACTTTGGTGTTTGGTCAAACCAAAACTCAGTAGGATAAAAAAAAAAAAATCCTGGAACTGCTGTATAAGAGAGAACAACCCTCTGCTGCTACCCATCAGGTGTCGAAGAAAGTCAACCAGAGAATTGATACGAACATGGTAAAAGGATGACAAAATTATATGGAATTCATTAATTCATATAGGCGTGATAACTTGCTGAAGTCGTAAATTTGTCCTCTGTGTTCATCTGAATCTTGTGATTTATGGATCTTTCAATAGTTTCAATAAAGTATAAATTTCCTGAATTTTTTGAATATTCCTAGTTAGCTTTTGATGCTGGCCCTTCCAAATCCTTTGGCGCAAAAATGAGTGAGTTGACGAAAATAAGTACAGTACACATTTGAGAACAGCAGATATTTGTTTATGCAGTACTCTTCCAGCAAACTATTTTGGTAATTTATCTTTTGATGAGGCTTGCTTATCTAATTACACACACAAAAAACCAGCTTTATTGCATGGGATCTTTGTGTATATATGCCATGACAGCTGAAGTGAATTATTGTCGCAACAGATCGAAACGGTTGAGTTCATCGCATGCTTAGTTAATCTCAGATGCTTTTTCAAAACATCTTCGGCTGTATCGAAATAAATCTTCTGCAGGAACCCGTGATGTTTCCTTTTCAGACGGGGCCCTCTTCAGGCGGCCTCATCGAACCAGTTTTCCCCACTTGAACCCAGAAATTCAGTGCTTCACTGCTCTGAACCCTCTCGAACCATCACACCCACCGCCCCATCACCTCTCTTGCGCCCAGTTTTAAGCTTGTATGGAAGCTCAACGCATCAGTGAAGTCACCCATGCAGTGGTGCACCGAAACCCGACA
>CAJPEX010001431.1:0-58025 GCA_905338405.1 Notodromas monacha | reverse complement strand
ACACGATCTCGCCTTTGGGATTCTGAGCGTAGCGAGTCTCGTCAGCAGAAGCAGCTGTTTGTCCAGTGAGAAGGTTTTGAGTCATCACGTGCTTCTTGCGCTTGAACTTGTTCAATCGATGGGTTTTCCCCACTGTGTAACGCCGGCTGTAAAGCTTCGTGGTGCTCGGATCCGGCGATTTTCCGCTGGAAATCGATCAATGTTTTCAAAGTAAAATACAATAACACGGCACAATAAATATCATTACAACGAACTCCAAGTAACCTGATCAAAAATTATTTACCATGAAACATTTTTCGTAACGAGATTCATGGTTATTTGGGCATACAGGAGTGAAATTTGGTAGTTAGCGGGCAATAATTCTTTTCAAGTTTTTGCACAGCAGATTTGAGAAGAAATTCCCACATTTCCAACGTCTTTTGATGAAATAATCAAGAAAATACAAAATGCGAAATGCAATTCTCTCATCTTCAACCTTCACTTCGTTGACTTTTCTAAAATTATACAGTTACAGATCTTATTGAAGTACAGTATAAGCTGAAAAAACAGAAAATACGTGTGCAAGATGAGTACTGTATTTATTCATCAAGAACTGAATTTCCCTGCAGTAGAGGGAAAATGTGACACTTTTTTCAAAATAAAAAAGCCATTGATAAATTTTAAAATGAAGATAAATAAATTTTGTTCGGAGTTTCATACTTCCTACAATGCTGAACAGTACAGTATTTCTTGAGCAAAGAGATTAGCATTTATATTTTTTGAAGGTTTCTCAATAATGCACAAGTCGGGCTTTCCCCACAATGTGCCAATTGGTAAAAATGTTCATGACCCTTTCACACATAATCCAAGGCAAAATTTCGTATACCGAGCTTGAAGAGGAAAATTAGTTCGTTCCGAAATATTTATATCATTGTCCCTATTGAGAAACTGCGGAGACCAAGGAGAAAAACCCGTCCTTCATTGCAGCGGAATTTTACAGTGTCACAAAAGAACGGAACCACTTCATCGGAAGAGGAAGCTTGTGAAAAAAATAACGTTGGAAGAAGAGCAGGCATCAAAACAATCACCAGATGTCATCCTTCTCACTTGAAAGCCCGACCAGAATAAAAGGAATTCTGTCAAGAACCTCGGAATTGAAAATGTACATCAGCCCAAATGCTACAAACCTGAGAACGAAGTATGCATGGATAAACAAGCTCCCATTGTTCCTCACAGCATTGGAAGTCGGCACCTCCAATTGCTTCACGAAAGTTCCATCCCCGTCTTGACCCGCACTCCAATCCCCATACACAAGCTCCTCTTGGAGCCACACCAACTTCGTCGAGTCGCTGAAATTGGAGAATTTCTCGTCCTCAGATAAGTACACGTACAAGTCCATCATGGTGCCGTTCTGAAACAGGTTGGACGCGGGCTTTAGTCCGACGGATGACGGATTATCGCCTGTTTGTGGGGCCGGACGTCGGAAGAAGTTGGCGATAATGTAGAAGATGACTCCGCGAATGAGCAAGCCTTTCAGCATGCCAAACACGGAGAAGCCATTTTGTTGCTGCTGCTCGCCTTCGGCCACGCCGGCAGCCGCCGCCGATGTGCCTGGCGCCGCTACGGCGACTTCGTCCGCCATATCTTCCTCTTCGCTATGAATTTACAGCCTAAAAACGAAAATATATTGCAATACTCATCAAAACTTCACAACATACGCTGATCGAAAAAAAAAAACAATCACTAAATTAAATCATTTTCGAGCGTGAACCACGAGTGAACCCAAGTTCCGCAAATACTACTTGTTCCTTACATCACTCAAACTCAGGTTTAAAACGCCAATATGAGTAAATAATTTTTAAAAATATAAAAAATTACTTTTTCGACTCAGCTTACATTAGGTTGCGTTGTACGTGTTTCTACCAAAAATCTGGGCCTGTCAGATTAGATTCGAATTAATCGTATGGAGAAAGTTGATCATAGTTCTGTCTGGTGCGAGGATATGCTGACCTTAACGAACTTCAATAATGCGCATAAAGATTTCATTACTTAATCAATGGGTTAATTCGAAACCCAACTGACAAAAAAATATTGAATCTAACGTTAGATTCACAATAAGAACATTTTATGTTGTAATTGGGTCTTTAGCTTGAAGTTTCGCGGAGAAAATGAAACTAGCTAGATGCGAAATTTGATGAGGAAAAGGTGCAACCCCAAGCTCTAACATTTGATGAATTAGAATACTGAACATCGTTCCTGGAGAAAATATTTTTTTGTAAACCACCGAAAGTACTGTACGGGAAAAGGAAGTTTTCATTCAACGGGATGTTGATCCCTCAACTCACGGATCGGAGCACAATTTATTTTCTTGAAAATCGTAACGTCAAATAACTGAAGTAAAATTTGCCTTAAACTGCTTCTGTTTTATTAATTTTGATTCTCGAACGGGAAGAACTGTAATAGAAGAGAAAATCCGAAAATTCGAACAGTTTAAAACTTGGGATCGTTTCGTTGTCATCAAACTGGGGATTCCACATGTTCGAAAGAGAGTTTAATCACCTTAATTCAAGATTTCTTTTATAGCTGTCCTTCACCTAGGATTTACTCAGATTCGATGTCCGAAATAACGCGTACGTTCGTCATATCCAAAATTTGACCTTAACATGCACATCGTGAAGCGTGAATTTAGGAAAAATTACAGTTGAAAAAGTAAAAGAATTATTGAGAAGACAGGAGAGGTTCACAAATGAGTGCTGAAATCCATAAACTTACCTCAGATCGGAAGAACTGGACGCAGTTTCACAGGCCGACGGATTAAACCCAGAATAATTCGCACTTACAAAATACAATTCCCACCGCTCGGACAAAAAAAAATGATCTCATCAAAAACCGCCGAAAGTTTCCTTCCCACTCTCCTGTAAAGGAATGACACAATCAAGTTTAGAACATCACAACGTCTCGTCTCCTTCGTAGACAAGAAAAAGCCAGTGTAGATCACGAAAACGAATGTTCGCGTGAGCATTCGCACTGATATCCAATGAGATTCACCGGGACACAATTCAGGCGACATCTATGCAGCGGAGAAAAATCGCGGACACGTGGCATCCAACAGGAAAGGAGCCCAATAACCCTTACTAAGAACGTTAAACTCCCCCATTGAACTGATGGCGAATATCAAGTGGGGACCCAAAATGCGGACGATTCGACTTCAGGACACTTACATAGATAAAAATCCGGATGTCGGCATGGTCCGACATCCGGACCATGCACCAACACCAGATCACTTAACCAACATTTCTACACAAATGCAACAATTTTCTTTCTTCTAAATTTTGGTATCTCTTGAACAAATTGCATTTTATAATTTATATAATCAAAGAAATAAGGATAAAATAATTTATTATAAATACACTCATTCATAATCCAAAACAGGTTAATTTTTGCTAATTTCTTCCGAGTTCTTTCCATCATCTGTGCACAAAACAGAAAAACTTTTGTTTGTTCTTTTGCTTTTTCGGCTCTTTTTTGCGCCAAAAGATCAAATTCTTGACGGTTTTCTTCTCTGCTGTTATTTTCTAGATCATCAAGGTGGGAAAAATTATTTCGCTCAATTTTTTGGAGGATTTTTTTCAAAATATTCAATCAAAAAAGAATCAATGAAATATGTTTCCATTGAAGTTTGAGGGAAAACGTGATCAGATATGCAGAAGTTTTGACAAAGGGACAGAGTCCAAGCACAGATTACATCTGCATCTCAAGGTCCCACCTTAACTATTTCCAAGTGCTAAATTTATGCTTCAACTTTAGGAGAGCAATGGAAAACAAAAGCACTCATTTCAGCAGAGAAAAAGCCCACACAACACCAAGACCACTTTTGCAAAACACGCACAAACACTTCAATCGAATCGACCACTTCCCACATTCATTTCAAAGTCACGAATCCCAGCGACGGAAAAGGCCACGTTTCACTGTCTTCACTCAGCAGTTCTGTGACTCACAATAAGCCACGTGGACGTCGACAATACATTTCCTCATTCCTGCAACAATTCGTTTTTCTTAAATCTGAACAATCCGCTGGAGATCACAAGACACGTGATCATGATAGAGATGATCTGTTTGATTCGGATGGAGTGAAAATTTAATTATTTGTCAAAAAGGCTCATGGAAAATCGTCTCTTGCCAACTTCCTTGTGGGTTCGCCTTCTGACAGTGCAGTAGACGTGGGAGATGATAATGACTTTGTACAGTACCAGAAACGTACTAGCCCAAAAACAAATCTGAGGAAAATGCAAAGGAGATGTGAAACACACAAAATTAAAAGGTAAGATATTTTTCCTTCAATTTTGATGAAATGTAGAAAGGGGCATTTTTTTCAACTTTGAAAGTTTCTAAAAAGATTATGAATGAATTCTGAAGATGGGCTTCACTCATAATTCACCTCCCAACTTGAACTGTTTTCTCAATTTTCAGATTTTGGCAAGCAGATTTCACACACAAGTAAAAATCGTAGACACAGTCGGTTACAGCGGAATCTCAGAAAAAGACATTTTCACTGGCTCCACTGTTGAAGCACTAAAAAGGGAACCCTTCTCCACATGTTCATTTTCTTCACAACTGCAAATCTAACATTCACAGAAGACAACCACAAGATGTTCAACGTACTCACGCAAACTTTTGGCACTGGTCGGCTGAAAAAAATGTAGCAGTGATAGTGAGTTTTCTTACATCATTGATGGCGACAGGAGGGAGGTTTTCAAAAAGGCGGTTTTTGAAAAGTTAGATCCTTTGAAGAACAATGAGCCACCTTTTTTATTTTTCTGGATCTGCATCACACAGAAGATGATCATCGGGAATCTCTTGGAAAACCTCTGGAGCTAAAAAATCTATTCCTTTCACCATTGTCCGATTCTGGAACTCAGTTTGGCCAATCACCTTGTCTCAGATTACGCTGAATGAGAAAATTTCTTCAATGCTGAGGTAAATCACCAACACTCACACAATAATAAAAATAAATGGTGAAGTTACACAACAATCAAAGGCTATTAAGAATGATTCTTTGTCAGAGAACAGAGATTCACTGACCAACTACACTGACCTAATTTTCCCCTATGGTCGAAATTTCTGAAGTAATCATGAAATGACAAAGAAAACTGATCCAGGATTCTGTTTTGAAAATCATGTCCCAAAAGCTACTCTGTGGAAATAAATTTTCAATTCATCAGACAGGTTTTCTACGTACATGTACTTTATTTATATCAATAATGACAGCATGTCACTGACAGTTTTTATTCCTTCTTTTCACTCTAAACAAATGTCCACTAGTTTATTAAATCTTCCTGGGGAGAATGAAAACTGTTATACAGCAGTATCATCAAAGGTTTACAGGGTATTGAAAATATTTCTTGGACAAGTATTCCGTCCCATGTTTTCAAGCAAGAAAAGAGCTGCATTTCACAATGCACTGTAACTTTGCAGATCCATCATCAAAGATAGAAGTATTCGAATGAAAGATACAGGCTTTTTCAGATAGAACTGTTCCCACTTTAGTATACTATATTTTAAGCATCACCAATTTTTTTAATATTTACATTTTTAGATTGAAAGACTTGAGAAAGAAAAAAAAAGCGATGAGCGAAAGGGAAGAATCATGCAGAAGCAAATACATCGGTTGAGATAAAAAAAAAAAAACGCAAGAGACTTCAACACTCCATGGACCAAATCGACCATGGATCAATTCACTGGTTTTCTCACAACTGGGATGAATTATAGATCTACTCGCATAGTCTAGAGAAATTATACATGCAGGCTACTTTCTATTTCGACTATTGGATTTCTTTTAAGCAATTTGACCTACTTGTATACATTTTCCACAGCTTCCTCTGCTGCTTCAACCGGGGAAACATGAGGAGCATCAGATTTCAAATCACATTTCTGAAGAGACAATTCAGCCCTCGAAAAATTAGCCCCATAATATCAGCAACGCGGTAATACTAAAAATTATGTCTGATCGACGTACACAATATCTGAGGAACATGAAGAGATAAATTATCAATCAGAGGTTTATCAATGATTTAAAAACACTCATCTGTTGACTGCAAGTTATTTTTGTTTCATTTTCATCAAAAGAGGCAGTGAATCATGAACGCTTTTAAAAACAAATTTGTTCATACTTTTTGTTGGTACACCAAAAACATTTTTCAAGTTTGAAAAAATGTGGTAACCAGACTAATCTTCAAACGCAGAAGCATATGAAATCAAAAACACAAAATCTAAGCTACAAGAGTTCACACTTCGAAAACCTGCAAAACAAATTTGTAAATAAATTGTATAAGTGAAAAGGAACGGTCACTCTTATCACGAACAAAATTAATTATCATTCCATTATTAATTTTAATACTGTTCCAGTTGAGCGGCTACAGGTTTAAACATTCCCAAAAAACAGAATTTCTGGGTTTTATAAATACAATATGATGAAACTTCGTGAATTGCAGTAAGGTGACCAGTAATTCAGACCCAAACTTTTGCCGAAAACACGTTGCCAAGGCAGCAGCTGAGCCCACAACAGCGTGGAAAAGGGGTCACATACAACAGTCACACACAAACTTGCCAATAATTTACTTTCAGCCCTCGAAAAATTAGCCCCATAATATCAGCAACGCGGTAATACTAAAAATTATGTCTGATCGACGTACACAATATCTGAGGAACATGAAGAGATAAATTATCAATCAGAGGTTTATCAATGATTAAAAACACTCATCTGTTGAATGCAAGTTATTTTTGTTTCATTTTCATCAAAAGAGGCAGTGAATCATCAACGCTTTTAAAAACAAATTTGTTCATACTTTTTGTTGGTACACCAAAAGCATTTTTCAAGTTTGAAAAAATGTGGTAACCAGACTAATCTTCAAACGCAGAAGCAAATGCAATCAAAAACACAAAATCTAAGCTACAAGAGTTCACACATGTTCACTTCGATTTTTTCTTTGAAAACCTGCAAAACAAATTTGCAAAAAAAAACTTCAAGTGAAAAGGAACGGTCACTTCTATCACGAACAAAATGAATCATCATTCCATTATTAATTTTAATACTGTTCCAGTTGAGCGGCTAAAGATTTAAACGAAATATCAGAATTTCTGGGTTTTATAAATACAATATGATGAAACTTCGTGAATTGCAGTCAGGTGACCAGTAATTCAGACCCAAACTTTTGCCGAAAACACGTTGCCAAGGCAGCAGCTGAGCCCACAACAGCGTGGAAAAGGGGTCACATACAACAGTCACACACAAACTTGCCAATAATTTACTTTTCCCTGTGAGTGAGAGCGAGACCCTATTTCTGCCAAGTCCATCATCACAGTCAAACGTTAAAAAATTACATAAAATTTACAAAAACAGAGCTATGATCACAAGAAAAACGTTCATTGATGAAATTTCAGTGATTATTTTGATTGTAAGTTTCAACAGCCCAAAGGTGGTCAGTAAGCCTGACCCGGGATTTGACGAGCAGCGCTTCTTTTGGCTTGCAAATCCAAATCCATTCCCACCAGTTGAAGGAGGAATCATTCCCGAAGACCCACTGCAGCCACACTCCGGGTTTTCACAGCGAATTCTTATATTTGGGATGAAAGCACACGGAAAATCCGTTCTTGGAAACTACTTGTTCGGAAATAGCCCCATCGCATGGCCCTACGGCAATCCAGGTGATCAATTTTGAACGAAAATGAGAAATTCTGCAGTACGGTACTTCATTCCCATCTCAGAACTGTCGGTGAAATATTTTGGCGAATAGAATCTTCAAGACGCAGATCAAACGACGACAAATTAAGTATAAGCGAACGCCTAGCCTAAAAACCCAAACAAGTATCAAACAAAAGCATAACCAACCCGTCACTCATTATTACAGGATCATACTTTGAAACGCGGGGAGGCAAACGAAACATGACAGGACTTCTGGGAAGATCTAAATTGGACTTGACTATGATAAGAGTGGTCGAAATGCCAGCACCGGACATACAGGGAAGCAAGTACTCGTTTCACAAACGAAACGAAATCAAAGCATTTTTTATGGACAACGAAGACTTCTTCCATATATTTTGCTGGGTGAAAAATGCCTCGGAACCAAGATATACGCGGGCAGACGCTAACATGCTAAAAATCATACAAGAGGTATACGGAAAGGGTTTCTACAAAAATCTCGTCATTTTGATGGCAGGATACAACTTTTCTAAAGAGGCTCAAGAGCAGCGGGAATCTTGGGATAATTTTCGAAAGTAAGTAAGAATAATTTCTGCATCACGAGCCTATTTCACATACACGCAGAGAGAAGGTGCGAACTTATAATATAATGAAATGCCCTGGTTCTGGATTTCTCAGCAGGAAGACGACTTTACTCAAAAGCATGTTTCCCGAAAGGCTTCACTCACAACTGCCCAACATACCGATAACTGGACTGGATCCCATGTGCGATATATTTGATCAACAAGCGTACTTTTCATTTCTCGTAGAACGGAACTCAATGTCACTAGCTTTCAATCATTTTGCGAAAACAGCCGTTATACGAATGGACAGAGCTCGTAAGTTAATGAGGAAATACAAAAAGGAACGAGATGATCTTCAGGCACATGTCGAACAAATCGATAAATCCAATTTAGATAAGAAACGCTTCTCCGCGTTCAGAGAAAATTTTAAGAAGAAAGAGACTCTGATAAATCGTCTGAAAGAAAATGACATAAGTCCGGCATGGCGAGAGGACATAAAAAGTTTAACGTAGCTTTTACTCGAGTTATGAACATGAGGACTATAAAAGAAAACAGTGTATTATAATTGAAATGAAAATTCGCTTCATCATTGAGTTCAGAAGTGCTCTGATTTTACTTGTGAGGCGAAATAGAAGTGGCTTCCTTAAAGGAAGCTGGAACGACTCACCAATGGTTCGACCGCAAATCTTGGATGAAAATTTCAGGACGATACTGCATCATGCAACAAATTCATGTCACGATGCAGTGATTTTCGAGCTAGTATAGCCAGCAGCAAGTCGACTTATCGCAGAAGGCTACGAGAACACATTTTTAAAGCTACGATGATGTTTCGAACTTTCCTTCACACTACGTATACTGATTCGCACTCTTCACCTGAACGATGACAACACCAAGAACAATTCGCATCTTCCACAACCCGACGACTGACGATTATCCAATCTCCCATCCGTCGGACGAGGAGACACGTCTAAGTCAATTCTGAACTCAGAAGGGACGAGGGCTCAGACGGGCACAACACGCGATGTGCGCAGGCAGGGAAATAAATTTCAAATTTATCAAAAGCGAAAAAGAACCCTGCTGGCCGTCACATAAAACAAAATACCCTGCTAAACTTCAGGGATCCTCTGGTATACTACAATATTTAAAAGGATCTAATAAATAACATGCACAGCTGATTTGGAATTGCTAGTACTATAATGAACTGTACACTACAGTGATTGGTTGCATTCCCTTATGTGTAATATGGACTGCACAGCATTTTAGACCCTCTCAAACTGGTCCAAAACTTACATATTTCAAATGTTTAGCCCATATCTGAAGTATCTTGAAATTATTACAGACCTGGTTCTCAAGTCAAAGATTTTCCACTATCCATAAACCTCTGTAAACTCAAATTTCTGGAAGACTGTATTCAGTATACTGTATATATGTGCTATTCCAGGGATGCAGAAAAGAGAAAAGAAATACAAATGTAATTGATGCTTTTCAAAAGGAAGTGAGTGACAATAATTGGGTAAATTAACATTTTCATCCACGTGCAGCATCATGTAAACTCCTTTACCCAACAGCTTAAAATGCCCATATAACATATAACTACAGAATATACTGTAGTTTATCAAGTGTACTGTCTGCATGCAAGAAGGTACGGTAAATTATTTCTTCCATAAATCATGCATCACCCATCAATTTACCAACTATTGAAAGATTTACAAGTTTGGTATCACAGTATGCTCTATTCTTCCTGGTTTCAATATTCGAACAGAAAGGGCCAAATGCAAATTTAAGGATTCCTTGAATGCATTAAGAAGTCCTTCTATCACACATATGATGCTTCATTCCTCACCAGCACAAAATGAAAGGACAAGGCTGAAAAGAAGTGGTACTGTACTGTATTTCTCGTCTTTTTTTTTCAGTAAAAGTTTTAACATTCCCCACAGAATAGTCATGACATCCTGAATGATCAAAGGTTTTGCTTGCTTCAAGAAGAAATGGCACAACATGCTCCCACCAAACATTGGGCATGTGTAACCTAATGATTGCTGTCCTGGAATAAAAGATTCTTGGCTAAAAAAGCCACTTGGCACTGGATTGACGCACCAAAATCACTGAAGCTCATCAAGATGATTAAGAAACGTTGGGCTGACCAAATTCGCTCCACTGCTTGGTGCAGTTGAAGAGTTGATTTAGTTCACAAGAGGTTCTACTTCTGGGTTGGTTTCCAGCAGAAATAAAAGGATCTATTTAAGGACCTCAACGCACACATTTTACGGCATAATTGAGAGACTAACAGTCAGTTCTCGACGGTCAACAAGATCTACTTCAGATTGTTCCGAAGAGAGAACGGGAAAGCAGATTTGAAGCACGACGCATCAAGATCAAGACTGTGTTTGCAGAATGCAACCGCACTCAGTATAAGGGATTAAGAGGCATGAAAAGAAGGAAGACGGTGATTTCCAACATTTCACTTCATTTCAAGCGATTAGGAGCACACAGAACGTACAACGTCGCAGTTTACTTTCCACGCTTGGTCTTAATCTTCTTTAGGTAGAATTCCAGCTCCTTCCCCTCCAATACGTAACCGTCTGCGCGGCCACATTGGCCAGGTCGAGAACCAAGACAAGCTGTAAATTAGAAACAGGCGTAAATTACTGTAAAATCATCACCGACGACTAACCACATGTGAGAAAAAAAAAACGAAAACAAGAAAAAAAGCATTGCGGAATCGTATACGTACCTAGAACGCGACCTGACATGAACTGCTCTTCGATCGCGGGTTCCACGGCGGCATGCTTCTGTCGCTCCTTATACTTCAACTCGGATTTCTTCGAGCGCTTTTTCGTGAAGTTGGCCTCTTCAGCTTCCGACTGCGTTTATCGACTCCGCATTAGTAACATGACAGTAACACGGCTTAGTATCAAAATGGCATACCAGTTTTGCGCCCTTCTTGCGACCAAGCGGTTGGGCGTAATGGGCTTCGTACCATTGACGAAACGGTGCGGCATCGATAACGATGATGGCGTTCTTCACAAGGGTCTTGGTACGGACCAACTCGTTGTTCGATGCATTGTACACTACATCAACGATACGAGTCTTACGGGTGCAATCTGCGGATGAAAATCAAGAACATGTAACATCTTCGTCACAACAACGTACAGGAAACCTTCGCGCTCAACTCAAAATCTCAAGAAAATCCGCGGAAATAAGATCGACCGTCACTATGAAGCATCGTAAAAAGCGTTTCGTATGAAGAATCATCTCAACGCCTAAAAGTCAAGTCGATTACGAAGATATCTTCAACAGGTAAGACGAGATACATAACACGATGAGAAGGACTTACTTTCTGAACCCCACGCGAAATTGCCTTGATCCAAACGCAAAGCCCGGTACTTCTTGTTCCCGCCTCTCGTCCGTACAGTGTGAATTCTCCTAGGCCCAATCTGTGAAGATACACGTTTGTAACGTCCCGGTGTAAGAATACAAACCATGCTTACCTTCGTGTTGGCAGCGGGGCGACCCAATTCGTACTTGCGCTTCTTGCGGATGGGAATACGCTTCCCTCCGGTCTTCCTCCGCTTATGCCAATTGTTGCGGGATATACCTGAATACCATTAAGAACCGTACATCATTCACAACTCGGCAAGGTTTTACAACGCACGAATTACTCACCCATGATTGAAAGTTACGAAGCGAAACTCAATGGACGACCGGTGAATTACTTCAGAAAACCGGACTTCACTCAACAGAACATACCTGCAGGATCATATGAATAAAATTAGTCATGCGTGATAGGTAAAAAGCACGTACCGCGTAAAACGCACGAAACATGTAAAAAACTGCCTAAGGACACAAGACCGTCGGAATAACAATACGGCACAACTAATCAAGAAAAAGCATCACGAGAAACTGAACAGCGATCCATCGCTCTCCCGTCCAGGAAACGCGTTCACCCTTGATCGCAGCCATAGTACGGCTGGCATTTTGCTTTGATGGCGGCCGACGACAGCAATATAACCAAAACCACAGAGCCAAAACGAGTTTCACAGGTTCCAGGAACTTGCATTTGCTATGTGGCTATATAAATCCATGCACTTGCAATATACTGTACTAGAAAGAGAGAATATCTTTCTTGATTAAGTCCCACAGCAATATTGAGGCAATTCAAAGGGGGAGGGCGGGGGAATTATAGAAACTAGAAATTTTTCTACGCTAGCTCTATCGCTTTGCTGGTTTCTTCTGCAAATTAATTTTCAGCTTTGCAGTTGGGACAGACCCGACATTGCCAGCCGGTTGAATGATGGTCACCCAATCAATATATTGACTGGGTGATAACACCTTCATCGAAACCGTAGTTGAAATCAAGATTCAAATTATAGTTTCGTCATAAATCAACCGATAAAATGTCAAAAGCAAAAGACAAAAACCTTTCGCACAAAATCGAAGAATTATATTCCGAAAAATCAGACAATTCGCAACAATTCAATTTATAAAAATCATAACAATGTTGAGACCCGCGACATTCAAAAATCTCCAATGACACTCGAACGCATATATCCACCACTTTGACAGAACAAAATAAGACAATTGTTCATTCGCAAGCGCCAAGTTTTATTCATCATTGAGAATCGCGTCTTGAATTTCTCGCACGACGACGATCCTATTGAGCATCTTCCTGATGATTTCTATGCTCAAAGATTGAGTTGAAAACCATACAGGCGATTCCGCAACGCAGTTCCGTTCAGGGACCAGATAGAAGCACGAGTTATGTCCCCTCACGCTCTTTGGACTGAATACAAAAATAAACATGAAATTTTACAAAATATTTTAAAAAGAAAATGCATCCTGTAGCACATGTCGGACTAGTGGCTGAACAACGCTGCTAAGAGTTTTTGCCGTATAACTCGAGTCAAAATGTACGGAACGGATATTATTCGAATTCTTTGCTTTCGAAATTCCTCGAGTATAAATAATCACAACTATTCACAAAATTACATGTCAACGAATTTATCGCAGGGTTATGTAGCAGCCAGACACACACTGTAAAATCACTGATGAATGTCGATTTCTCACCATTTCGACACATACAAATCGTACAGTTGAATTGGACATCTGCTCCTGTCCTCCAGGTTCGCGGGCATCTCGTAATACTTCGATTCGCTTTTCCAGACTATGAAAAATCATTACAAAACACTGTACGTGTATTGTAGGAAAGAGACAAAACACGGAGAACTGATCTTACCTTGACCTGAACCTTGTGGATGATATTTGAGGGTAAGCTCTGAATTATCCTTGGACCGGAAATTTCCATTGGCCCAGTTTTTTAGGACTTGCAAGAAAGTAAACCGCTGATGCATCTCTGGTGTCTGAATAATTTCAAGACGAAATATAATCTTCTTAAATATGCTCTCAGACGTCGTCAACTCACCTTCAACAAAAAATACTTTGTTGCGAAGTACATGAGGGAATTCAACAGCGTATGCGGCGAATGAGCTCCAAGTTGTTGGGACTCCCACAAATGTTCTTCCTCCAGATGTGTCATGACATAACCTAGAAAAAATTAGACGGTGTTCACTTTGAAATATAGAAAAAAATCAGTTGGAAAGTTAAAAACCACCGGTTAACCAATTATTCTCGGTATTTTAGGCGTTGAAATATCGAGGAAAATCGCATAAATCGCAAGTGAAAACGAACACAGAAAATGAAAATGTTTTCCAAAATGAACATTTTTGCAAAAAAAGACACTTTCCACCCATTATACTCAGTGGATAAGTCAGAAAAATTTAATGCCAAGAAAAATCATTTTCAAATCTTCTCGGCCTATTCGCAAAAAGCAAGTATTTTACTGCACAGTAATCCTCCCTTAAAACACTCTCAATTTCAGAAAAAGAACGAAGTGTTATGTAATCAAAGATTCAATCTTCATTGAAGAATTTATTAAACAACCACAGCAATTTAAAAAATTCAATAAAATACGCAACTGACCCATAGAATCGAGCATGGACGCAGAGGAAAAGCTGCGCATAAGCTCATCCAACGCGTCCGTGAAGGGCGAGAACAAGATGTCACTGAAAATGTTCTCAGTTCGTCCGTTCTCGAACAAATAGGCTTGAATCCCCAGACACAAGTAATACACGAGGTCGGGAGAATAACGAGATCCGTCCGTCTTCTTGACTTCCGACACAAATTTGCTCAGCCCGTAACACAACTCCGGCAATGTACATTCCAGCAATTCGCTTTTCAAAAATATCACCTTGGAATCCGGACGGGTAGCTAGCTGTTTCTTCAAGGCAGCATTCGTTTGGTTCACGAACATTTTCCATGCTCGCAAACCGAATGTATACTGAAACAGATATTTTTTCAATAACGACCTCGACGAGAAACTTCAAAATAAAATCGATTTAATCACAAGGAATAAGACTAATAAGCAGCGCCTGGCGGCAATTGTGAAAAATCCTCTCAACAAGAACGTTTATACAGTACAATATAACCAATAATATTCATCCGACGTTCCTACTTGTCATGATTTTTTGACACTACTAAGTAACGATTATTCTTTCTCCAGAACCTTCTCCAGAAATTCTTCGATCGTGACACAAAATTCCAAGCTTGTGCATCGGCTTGAAATTCTACCTGGCTTTCGAATCGAGTGAAGACTCGCTGATTTTCGGGAGTAAAATCTACCTTTCCAAAAAATCTATCCCCAAATGTGGTTTGAAAACAGAATTTTCAGGCTAAAAAAAAATCACTGACCTTGAGGCACCAATCAGCATCAGACCTAGCTTCCGGCGGAACAGGTAAAGCTTGCGTCACATACTCAGTTGTTTCCCTGGCGACTTTTCTCGGCTGGACGGCTTCCGATTTTTTCTTGTAACTCTTGATGATCCTCTTGTTCTCAGCGCCTCTCGCAGTCGACCTCTTGTTATCTTCAGCGGCCATCGTCACAACTTCGAGAATTTGCTTTTTCGCTAAAATAATGAGCAACACAATTTATTCAATCTCTAGCAAACCAGAAAAAAGAACGATCTGAATTTGCGAAAGCAGCGCAAAACCTGAACGTTCCTCAAAACGCTCTCTTCCAAATAATTTGGAATAGCTGAAAATACCAACGAGTATCGCTCGAAAAAGCAGGAAGAAAATTACTGCCGCATTTCTTCTTCACTCGGAGACACATCAGTGCTGTTCAATCTAATTTCTACTGAATCAATTAATGCAATCGGAAAAACGATAAATATGATGGATTTTCACACAGGTTCTTAGCTCCTTCATGACCTTGGGCCGACACACTTCAAGCTTCGCTTCTTTAAACTGAGCGGACGAAAACTGCTTTTCAAATTAAGCATAGAGTGTCGAATTTTACCGATGATATTTCAGACTGACTGAGTCTCAAAAACTGTCGACCATCCCTCGCATATTGCACAATACGTATCTCATTCATTTCTGATGATCGGCAAAGCATGTATCGGAAAAATCGAAAAAAAAACTTGATAAGATCGGGATTAGAAGAAGACAGAAATTTCACACTGTTTAACCAAACACAAGCACATTTTCCAACAACTCACGGCTCCTGTTCTCAACAACGGCTTGTCCTCCAATGGCAGATACGTCATCGATTCCCATACAGTCGGCGACGTCGCCCAAAGTACTCAAGGCAGCTTGGAGAATATCTTCACCATTGTATTCCGATGTCTCAATGACCTCTTCTTCCGCCTCAACCTCTACCATGACATCACCGTCGTAATCAATCACTTCCATCAAGTCGTTATCAAACATTTCATCCTGCTTCGCATATTCTTCCACTGCCTCCGCCATTTGCAAGATTTCCTCTTGCAATGGGTCTCCTTCTGCATCGCTCTCCTTCGCTCGCGTCTAAAAATGGAAATACAGTAGTAGTAATGACATCGTTTTTGCGAATTAATTTCTTGCTGATGCTCTCTCTTTTCGAAAGAATCCACTAAGATGCCCTGAACAAAAAAGCGAACCCCGAAAAAACGTCAATAAATTACGATGGGCTGAAAATACTGCAAAACTCCTGAAATAATCGGATACCGAAATGTAAATTTACTCATAAATACGCACACGCATATGAGCCAGACACTTGCTCTTCGACAATCACGGAAACACAATGTTTTATCGCACAAAAACCTATACATTACTGTATTTCAAATATTTATACTGTACATCAAGTACACAAAAACAACGCATTTTTCAAGTAAAGCACATTCTGTCGCAGAAACAGGCACCGAATAAAAAATCGCTTTTAGTAGTTAAATTTTGGCGTAAAAATAATCAAACATTACGAACAACAAAACAAAAAGACTTACCATCTTCTTCGGACTGTTCATTTTTGAATGCCCCGAGGAGGTCGGCTTCCCTTTTCCAGAAAACAACGTTTCCGGAAGAATTAATGGAACTGGTACCGGAAATGGTATCGGAATGGGGACCGGATACGGGACGTTGTACATCGCCATAGGAGTAGGGACGTAAACTGGAACCGGGACCGGAATAATGATCGGCTTTTCTTTCACCACAAAAATTGGTTTGTCTTTCATGATGACCGCTAAAAAAGTAAAGAGAATCAATACGATACCTTTCCAGTAGCACACAATTCAGAATCCTTTCATTTTTTACGTTAAACATTACTCGAATGGTGAACATAATCAAGTAGCATTTGAGAGCGATACAACGGAGGCAAAAACACCGAAGAAACATTTCTACATGCACTACTGTATACTGAACAATCACGTTCAAGAAATTTCATTGAAAAAAACGTTCCGAACATTTTTTTATCCCAGACATTTTACAATGAATAGCTAGACTGAAGGCAGAAATATTTTTTGGCATTTCCTTCGGGCATCCAAAAATTTTCTAAATTCATCTCTTGTTTAATTCTCACAAAGCATAAATACCAACTAAAATACTGCCACCACAACGGATTTTCTGCGATTGATTAATATAATTAAATATCACGCAATAAAATAATACCTGGTAAAACATTTGATTGTCCGTCAGATTTCCCGGTGGGCGGAAAGATTTGCCCAGTTGGGATCATAATTGGAGCAAAAACGGGAGCAGAGTTCCCAGCAACCGTCTTCGCATTCACCAGCATCATTCTCGGGGGAGGGGTAACGTTTTGACTCGAAGGTGACGAAGCGAACCCAAATTTCGGGTCTGCCTCATTGGGATTCACAGACTGTGGACCAACTAATCTCGGAGACAGACCAGGGCTTAAATTCGCAACTGCTGGCGCAGCAATCAACGTAGAAGGAAGCAGGATTGTTTGCTGAGGCGAGAGAGAAAAAGTTGGACCCTGCAACCCACTCATGAACATGGGCTTTGACGCATCATGCGTTCCTTGGAAGACATTCGGCTTCGTATTCATGACCGAATGCATTTCCATCGTTGAGAACTTGGGAAATGGGTCTGGATTTAGATCCATGTCGATCAGTTCGTCCACGGTGTCGAAAGGTTCTTCGAGTTCCGAATCACTCAATACAATACGTCCACGCGGCTTCCTTCTTTCAGTTTCCCTCTTCAACTCCGATTTCATTCGCTTAACTTCCTCAGAATATTTTGGATTGAAGGCCTATAAATTGGAAATTTCATCCAATCCAGGAGGATTATTTTCCCATTAGATACAGAGATTATTTAATTTTCCCCTAAGATCACCATCAATAAAAATTATAAAAAAACAACACGCGGAATCTAGATAAAAGAAAATCAGGGAGTGGGGAACTCAAAAGCAAGAATAACAGAAAGAATAACTAAATACTTTTAAAAACTTCATAAAAAATATTTTACATCCCTGGTATGAACTACTGTACTGTAATGTAGGTTCTAAATAATCCTCCGTGATTTAAAACTGAAAAACCACATATTTTTTTAGAAGAGGTCTTCCGCCAGTTGCACATTCTTCCACATCCGAGCCAACTTCAAAACAGAACAGTTTGAAACGGCAAAATCGAAGAAGTATAGAAAAATAAACGTGAAATACTCACGATATCTTCGATAAGAAGCAACGGACGTTTGAAAACCGGAACAGAACGTTTCGAATTATTTGGCACGTGCGACGCTCTCCGATACTGCTTGGGAGCACCTTTGGCGTAGGGGTGGCTTTTGGTAGGCGGAGTGAGCATGACTGGCTTGGAATTGCCCTGCTTCTCCAGCAGTTCCCGTTTTAACAAAACACGAGTGAACACAAGTCGGTCCGGCAAATTACAAAAATACCGCTGCACTCCGTGCATGTCTTGGCATCGGATCATATCAAAACTGTATTTCGAAACCTGAAAAGATCAAGATACCGTATTCACTCGATTTAAAAAATCATCCTTCGAAATCACAAAAGGGCTGAGACGCACGGGTAAGAATTTCAACGTTAAAGTAAGATGAGGTAGGCTTGGAAAAAATTTACCTTGCAAACGGCACAAGGAACAATCGTGTTTGAGTTCAGAACGTGAAGATTACTGCATTGCTTGGAGCAGAAATTCACGTTCTTGCCTTCGATACTGAAAGTTATCATGTTACGATTTTCCTCGGCGCATCTTCCGCACACCAAACAAGTCTCTGAAAAAATATTTCATCCAAACAACAAGTACGGAAAAGATTTGAAAAATGCTACTCACCAAGGGGTCCATTTACGACGAAAGCCTGCATGCATTTCTCAGAACAAAATTTCCTTTCGGTATCATTCAGCAACAGCGTTAACGGCTCAGCCATGTTTTTCTGACACAAGGGGCATTTTCCTGAGATTGAAGACGAGCCTTCCACAGTTTCCTTGCAACCCATGCTGCAATAGGTCTACGAAATAAATTCGAAAATACTGTATTCTACTGTACTACAGTACAAATAAAACAGCCGTACAGTACTTAATGTGTAGTATAATATTGGCTAATTTTTTCAAGCGAAAACTGGAGGTGCACAAAATTTAATGTGATTTGACTGGCTGAAAAACATTTCGTTCTTTCCACAATAATGCCGTACCTTATTTTCATGCATGACGCAAAGACGTTATCTGAATACGAAGAATGTCCGAAAATAATATACTTCTATCTTAAACAACTCAAAATAATATAACGCATAGTCATCAAAAATATCACCACACTCTTGACCACAGTAGGCTGAAAAAATATCACGGTATTGGAAAAACTGTATTTTCAAGACTCACCGAATTGGTTGCGTCACTTCGAATCGGTTTCGCAGAAGGATCTTTCAAATCCAATTGGCAATGAGCACACGTAGTCAAATGTTCCCGCTTAAAATTATCGAGACACACGATGCCACAAAATTGGCGCGGTTTCGCTCCAAGACGAACGCAAAATTTTCCTAGTGCTGCTCTCGTGACGTGCAAGTGACACGCGAAGCATCTTGAAAAGTATTTCTTGAAGATATTCTCTAAAACATATTCAATTCACAAAGTCATGCCAAAATTTGGACGATTTATTCGAAGAAAAAAAATGAATATTCTTTTTTCTTTCTGACAGAACTTCGTCAAGATTTTGAAAACTTAGTGTTTCAAAAGCGGAAAAAAAATAAATGACATTTTCGTAACTAGATGTGAGATTATTTCTAAAATTTAAACCAAAAATTTAGGTGAAAAAGAATTTTGACAATTTTTGATACAATATCGCAACTTTTTTTCAACCGACAGTTTGAAAAGCGATGCAACACTTCAAAAACTCAGAAAAAAAGAACTTCCTGAAATTCTATACAATACATATAGAGTACAGGTATCATAAATTACTTACCCGTAACGTTTTATTTACCCTATTGAATACAGAACAGTTTTCAAATATTCGAAGTTCCCTTACCAAGACATGAAACCCCGCATAATCCAACGCCTTGCCAAATGAGGAGCCCTCGGGTGCCCAAAGGTTTTGTGCAAAGCACGCAATTGAGACCGTCGAAGCGACACATGATTTCTGACAAGCTTTCCTTGTAGATAGAATCGAAACGAACGAAGATAAGTCGCTGACAACATTCCGCGCAATAATTACGAGTATGGGAATCTTTAGTACAACACAATGGTTCTCTTCGCCTGGCTTCCAATTCAAGACATATTGATTTTGCTTTTACTAAATCTCTTTCTCTCATTCCATTTTTCGGAATCCATCGCAAATGGACAAACAAGAGCTTACCTCAGAGTTACAAGACACATGATTCAAATGTTCATCTTCAGACAGTGAACCATTCCGGGTTTCTTCGCTGCTTTTTCGTTTGACTAGTTCTGGCATTCGGGGTGAGGACTGCAAAAAAAAATAGAACCCAGGTACTGTATAAGCATTTGAATTCCCTGGAAATTGAGAACCGTGTCGTAGCGGGGCTGAATAGCAACGTAAATCATCTCGTGAGGCATTCTTTTTAGTTTACTTTATTTAGGCAATGAAACGTATCCCAGAAAATTTTCCAGAAAGTGGAAACTCAGGCCAAAGTTTTCCTTTTACGCGTTGACGACAAATACAGTTTCAGTTTTATCCATGCGTCTACACGGATAAAGTACTGTAGTTGAAGAAAGTGTGATGGAAAGGAATACTGACAAAAGCGTCGTATCAAACTTAATTAAAGGTTACCGAAAAAATGAATAATCACGGCACGCTTTAATTATCATGATTGACAGAAATACGAAATGCGTAGAATTTACCCAAATATCAACTGGACATTTTCCACTAATGAAATGGATCGATGAACAAGACCATATTGATCGGAACAATTGATGTCTTCTCAGTAAGTAACCATACAAAAATCCACTAATCCGAATATATCATGAAAACATTTTAATTTAAAAGACGTGAACGAACATAAGAAAATGAATACCTTTGGAGATTCATCAGCCGTAAGATTTTCTCTTCTCTCATCCTCCTCTATCACAATTTCCTAAAACACGTAAAAAAAAATACAGAAAAAATGAAGAGCAGATATATATACGATATTTTTAAATCGTTTGTACTCACCTCAACCACTTCTTCCTCGACAAATAAATTATTTTGGGATTCAACCTGCTAAGGCATACAAAGAAGTCATTACATTAATTCACCAAATGTGGGAACATGCTTACCATTTCAATGGATTCTGAAGAATTTTCTGTTTTGTCCTCAACATCGTCGACCAACGAATGACCCTGAACAGAAACGAATGAACTACTGCATTATAGTTCCCTCCAGGTCCTTAATCAAGGAATCAGGTCAGAATTCTCACCTTGGTCAATTTCGATGCGTTTTCTGCACGCTTTCTGTTGCACCAAGAAACGTTTCTCTCCGAAATATTATTCACAGACATCATTTCATGCAAATGAACTAATCTATTCCTTCGAAAAATTTGAAATAAATTTGTTAAACATAAAGAAAATTGAACTCACTAAACGTTGGTTTTTGATTGCTATCGTTTCAAGAACTCTTTACGCCATGTTCCGTCAAGTCCATACCGTAAAAGCGATGTTCGGAGGTCATCGATTTGGACAAGATAAATTAATTACGAGAGGTTCCTCAAAAGTCATGCAATTCAAAAACAACATCGCACAGACGGAGCTTGATGTAAGATTTATGATGAGAAATACTACGCGTCCCCTGGCGGAGATCCTCAAATTAAAGCTTGCACTCAACACTCAAGCATTTAGTTTGAACCAACCGAAATATAAATTTACAAGTGATTTTCGACTTTTGGGAAACCCCTAGCAATCGTCCCGATGCGATGAGTATTTACCCCTGCAGAATTTTGTGAAAATCAAATGGCAATCAAACAGATTTTTCTCTCAATCCCGTCATCACGGTAATTTATATTTTCTGGGCCTTTAACGTCTTCCCTTCCAAACGCCTCGACAACTTGTCTTCCACTCTCCCTCCAGGGATCCCGTCACCACCAAAAAAATACTCGGCTTTGTGGCCACCTGACTCTCTGGAACGGTGTGACGTCAAGACTCTGCGCTCACGGCTTTAAATTCGTTTCTGGAAGGAGAGTGGTCACGATGTCTTGGTGAACCGTCATCACAATTACCGCTAATCTTCCAGGAAGAAGAAGTTTCCAGATCGCTTCTGCTCCGAGTCCTGCAAAAAACAAAATTTAAAATTTAAAGTAATGGTTTTTTTCATTTATAGGAACGCAAAATTCATCTACAGTATACCCAAGAACGCAGCCAAAAAAGAACAAGTACTGTATTGCAATCCTTGTAAGAAAAACGCCGACGACACAATTTTTACATATACAGATGAACAGCCAAAAAAATTCTCAAGTCAGATTTTCGAGATTGAAGAACAACTGTCTGATATAAAAAATCCGAAAAGCGGGAGAGAAACCTAAAATTTTCCAAACGGAATATCGCTGTATCAAGTTTTTATCCACTGCTTGGGCATCCGTAAAATTCGTTTTTGCAACGTTTACAGAGAGACATTTGAGTCGAAATTTAGTCGATACCCCGGTTTAATCCAAGAGTTTCTATAAAAAGATTTTTGAACGATTCATAATAAATCAAAGATGAAATCCATGAAAATCTTACCTTCACGGAATTGAGCTTATTGATCCTAGGTCTGAAATTGTTAGGATCACGTCGAAATGTGATGTTCAGCGTTTCAAGGAACTTGTTCATTCCGAACAGCAAGGAATGAGGCTCAGTCGCACGAGTTTTTGTCGAAGGCGTGCCTTCAAACACGATGACTCGGTCAGCCAAATACGTTGCCATGATGAAATCGTGCTCCACCACGAATCCTGTCTTTTTCGCGTGTAGAATAAATCTGTCAAAAAATGTTGATCAATTTTACGTGAGTTTATCACATCGTCTTGGATGAGGAATGCAAACATTTTAATTCATTGCAGAACAATCAGAAGAGGGCGACAATCCAGCGATCTTCCGGTCTCGCCCTTTTCATGATTTTTCGGTATGAAATTGGTATAAGAAGTTTTCATTTTCCCCAAAACATGATAGGTTATCCATTTTCTATTCGTAGTTTCAGACGAAAAAAAAAACAACCGATTCAATTGGAAATCCAATCCACAAGAACGTCTTCATGAAATCAAGATAGCGTTGAAAATAACCAGGACTGAATTGAAACTTGCGAAAACTGACTTGACGTTTTGAAAGTACAAAATCGTCTTGAAATATGATTTACTTTGATAGCTCAACGACAAGATATCAATTTGATCAAAAATCGAAAAAGGAATCTCAACTCACCTTTTGATGACTTTGGCAGCAACGAGACGCTGTTCAGAATCCAAGTAGGCAGACGGCTCGTCGATCAAGTAAACATCAGCAGGTTTACCCAGGCAAAGCGTCAAGGCAACACGCTGCAATTCTCCTCCGGACAAATTCTGCACTTCCTGGTCAATAATATCATCAATTTTCAGCGGTTTCACGACATCCGTGGTGAACTGCGGGTGAATATAAGCATCCCGAATCTTGTCATGAAGCAGCATTCGAACAGTGCCCTGACTCTTCGGACTGATTTTCTGCGGCTTGTAACTGATGTGCAATTGCGGAATGTCCGCCGTGGCGCCGTCGGGTTCGAGTCGACCTGCCAACATCCTGATGAACGTCGTTTTCCCAGTGCCGTTTTCTCCAAGCATCACGAGGATCTCCGAATCCGTGAAGGTGCCTGAATCGACTTCGAGGCAAAAATTGCCCAGGGTTTTCGTCATATCAGGGTACGAGAAACGACACATTCGCTTGATTTCTTCCTCTGTGGCAGATTCAGCAACGCGAAAAACCAACGATTCGTCACGGAAGCGCAAGTTTTCGGTGGGAACATAGCCATCGAGAAACACGTTGATTCCTGAAAATATTACAGAAGTGAAAAACGGCGAAGAATCCAAGTGAAAGAAAGTCCAAACTGAATTCTGCTTGCGTCTGTCATTGATTGTCTTGGTGTTTTTTCTAGAACTCGATAAAACTAATGTAATAAGCACTGTGGCTTTCTTCACGAGATTTGAGAAACGACACGGTACAAGGTGAGCAAAAACGTGTTCAAGAATTATATTTAAACATTTCCTTACCTCAAATTGAAGAACAAGTTTTAGTTTAATTTCAGTAAAATCAACCTGGCAAGCAATTACTGTATATGACTACCCCATCACATTAAAAACGTACACTCGGAGAAAAAGTTTCATTCACATTCGAAACTAACCCTGTCAATTTTCTGTATTCAGTTCAAAACATACCTTAAATTAGTGGTGCCCAATATACAGCCCGCGGGCCAGATCTGGCCCGCGGAAGCCTTCAAACTGGCCCACAGACCATCCCAAAAAACTGCCAATGCATTGAGCGTACACTTAGCTGTGCAATTTATTTGTGATGAACTTAGTTTTGGGGTGTTATTTCTTTAAAATTTTTATAATTACTGTACGTGATTTTTTTGTGCTGGGAAATAGGGAGCAAATATAAGGAAAAATGCACTCAGAAAGAAAAGTATGAGTTGAATTGCAGCTCTTCCTCCAGAGCAAAACTTTAAAATGGAATTTTTCTTTTGCAAAAATTTACTGAGCACAAATAGGGATTGAGCACTATCAGATAAATGGAAAATGCTGAGGGATTCACGGGTAAACAATTATCTTCTGGTCAAAGAAAATAATTTTTTTTTATTTCTCAACAAAGGTTTGAATAAAAAATGGCTGAAAGCAGTGAAACACTAGAAAAATTGACAATGAAGACAGTGTTTAATGCAGAATGGATAAAACAAACATTTCTTCACAATCTTCAATGTCAAAATACTTTGCCTTGTCTGTCAGGAAAATTTTTCAGCTTCCAAGAAATACAATCTTTGCTGACATTTTGACTGCAAAAACGAAGACTTGAGAAGTTTAAATTACTCAGAGAGAAAACAGATAATGTCAAGCTTGCTGAAAAAAATCAAGGGATGTTGGATTTTTTTTTCAATTCAAAGGAGTCTAATATTTTGAAAATTGTAGAGGAGTTAAATCATTCCCACCATTTTGGCCCACTTAGAAGGCTTGGTTTTTAATGTGGTCTTGACCACTTTGGAGTTGGGCAATACTGCCTTAAATTCATCAAAAGCTGGAAATCCTCAGAAATTCAATAATACCGTAACGTAAACACTTACCTTAAGAACACTGTAAAAGTCAAATTAACCATGCTAATATAAATCATGTTCTTTCAAAATCAATGCAAAATAGAAGGGTGCTAACATTAATTCAAGTTTCGCGAACCCACTTCTCCAGAAATTATTCCCTTTCATTGCCAACATGGACGCTCGCCAATTTTTCCCTATTTATACACTAGGGGGTATGATAGACGGAAATCACTGATCATACACTTTTTTTTATTAGAATATGTCAGTAGAATTGTGTGTAACGACGAAATCCATGCAGGACTAAACAAAGACTTTACCTTCGCGGACTGAGAACGGCATGGTCACGACACCGTAGCATCCAGGAAGTCCATACAAACAGCAAATAAAATCCGAAAGGTAATCCAGAACTGAAAGGTCGTGCTCCACAACGATGATGAAATTCTGCGGTTGAATTAGCGACCTGATGGTTTGCGCAGCTTTCAGACGTTGTTTTACGTCCAAGTAGGAAGAAGGCTCATCGAACATGTATATGTCGCCTCTCTGAATGCAGACAATCGCGATGGCGAATCGTTGAAGTTCTCCGCCGCTCAAGTCTTCGACGTTCCGGTCTTGCACGTTATTCAGGTCCAACATAGTGCTGATCACTTTGCTATTTTCCTTTTCATCCTTCTTTTCCATTCTGTCCTTCACCAAGCCTTTAATTGCTCGAGGAATTTGGTCGACATATTGAGGCTTGATGATTGCCTTCAAATCGTCTTCTAAAATTTTTGTGAAATAATTCTGAAGCTCCGATCCTCGGAAATGCGCTAAAATTTCGGTCCAATCGGGGGGATTCTAAAAATAATTAAACTTCAACATGCGCGATCTCACGTTTACGCTTTCAATAATGTACTAACCGTAAACTTTCCAAGATTTGGTTTAGTCTTCCCCGCCAAAATTTTCAATGCTGTCGATTTTCCGATTCCATTAGTTCCAACCAGACCCAATACCTCTCCAGGCCGAGGGACAGGCAAACGATGCAACTTGAATGAATTTTTCGAGTACCGATGAGTAGTGTTCGCTTCCAAATTACTCGGAAGGTTGATGATCGATATAGCATTAAATGGGCATTTCTGAAAATAAACATAAGCTTTAGAATTCTGTATTGCACATGTTCAATAATTTCGAAATCAATTCTCACCTTCACACAAATACCACAACCGATGCACAATTCTTCAGAGATTGAAGCGATCTTATCGCTCGGAGTAACCTCAATGCAGAGTTTACCCATTCGAACAACTGGGCACGATTTTCGGCATTCTTGCCTGCACCGTTTTGGCTTACACTTGTCCGAATTGACGATTGCAACACGGGTAAGAGACTCTTTCTCTTCTGCCTCACGTGGCCGAGGCATATTTCAAGAATAATTGGCTCTGAAAAACATGACTTATTTTCAATAAAATTCTCACTGATCCATCGCGATCTCAACTGCAAGCAATTTCTTGCAACTTTCTCAAAAAATTCAACTTCACGATATTACCGCACACGCAGTCCACCTCGACATACTAGGGTTTTGAATAAAATAATTAGGACTTTAACGACGAAGTTCATTTTCTTTTTCCGACGACTAGGTCACACCATCACTTCCTCATTACTTCGAGCGGACCGTGTCAACCCGATTCACTGCTTCAGTAGGAATGGCTGTGATTTTTTCCTTCCACGGCTACCCATCCAAATCCCCCACCCCACGCCTGGCTCCCAGGTACAGTACAGTATTGCTTAGGAAAAACGAGCAAAATGAAAACGTTTTCCAGAACTTTGGTTAGGTGTCGCTCGGTACTACAACAATGATTATAAAAAACGAGTCAACAAAGCTACTTAAGCTATGATCCAAATATGGGATTTATCAATGAGTGAAGAGCTATCTGCTGGCATGTTTTTCAGTATAGAAAATCTGTTCGCAGAGAATTGTTGCTCACAACAAATTTGTTTTTTATGGTCCCTGTCCAAAATAGTTATGCAAATTTGATTTGGTTTCAACAAATTCATGTTAGCTTTTTTTTAAGTCCCACATGTTCTGCTGTAAAAATATTATATGTAAAATATTCTACACATCGATATTTCTGTAACCTAAAGTTGACACAAGAATTCAAATACTTCTGGTTACTCTATCCAAACGTTGTTGTGGATTTTATGATGCTGCTACGCACACTGTGATTTAAAAACTTGAATTCGTGAAAATTTTCCCTAAGTAACAATGCAAATTACACTTCTCGGATCAAAGCAATAGGGTTCTCTGAAATCCTGCATAAATATGCCTGTGAAACATGAATAATTACGTAAAGAGGCTAATGCTAACAAAAGGTGCATAATGGTAAGGTATCGAGGCATCTGTTCCGATGAAAATCTGTAATTTTGAAAAGAAACACGCAAGGTTTTTTTCAAAATTTTGTTCAACATTTATTCAAAAAACACATCCGCTGTTACATCGAGTAACGTACAGGTAGAACGCTTACCTCTTTTATTCCACATTCACCATGCAACGAGGAATTAAAGCTTACGGCTTCAACAGAGAACAAAACATTTTGCTCGAATCTCCTCTCGAAAGTCTACATCTTCGATTCAAGAAAAAGCTAGCAGTTTGTACCAAACCATGCTAAGGAACGAAAATTTTCTGCGAAAGTCTAACAAAAATCCAAATATCTCAAGTTAAAAGTCCTTCCCCGCGCGAGCGGAAGTTTGTCTCGAATTAAAAATACCTCGAAAAGAAAAACATCGCTTACAGACGAATTTTCTATTCACAACGGATCCTAATCCGAATCTTCTTCGGAGTCTTCTTCCTCAGATTTTTCTTCTTCCTCTGACGATGACACTTTCCTTCCACGCTTTCTACCAACAGGCTTTTTCTTCACCGGTTCCGAAGCGATGATTCGCGTGGATATTTTCAGCTTGGGGACAAGTTTTACCTCCTCAATCTCGGGTTCTTCATCTTTCACGTCCTCGTCTTCCTCTTCGAGTTTGCTCTCATTTACAGCCCCTTCTGTGGTCATGACGTTTTTGAGGCTCACGACCGCAGCATTCGGAATAATTGAACCTGTAAGATGAAAATTTGCTGGTCAAAAAATTGACTCCACTTATCAGAGAATATAATTCAGATTGTTCTAATAAATGTCGTACTTTTACAATTATTGACACCTGTTTTTTTTTTCAAAGACCAGCGGAAATGGAGGTCATATTCAGAGAGAAAAAAATCACCAACCGATTATTTTTGTGCTTTCGTCCAACTTGAGTCGGACAACTTGCATACGCTGCTCTCGCAAGTGATGAGCCCGCATGACGTTCTCCAAATGGTGCCAAATGTTGAGCACGGCACCACTTAAAATGTGATATACCCTTGTTCGAAGCCCGATGTCACACGATCCTGGGGAAAGCATGGAACGCTTGCATGTCCCAGTCCTGCGAAAAAAAGAAGAAACAATTAACCACCCTTCGTTCGTCATGTACATTCAAGTTCACAAAACTGAAATATGTTAGCAATTCTACACTTCATCGGAAAATCGTAAGTTACAAAGAATAACTCAAAAAAGCCTCAATTCTGAGGAGTACCATTTCCAGCTCAAAAATTAGAAAGGTTCTTTAGGGACTTTTCCTCATTCGAATACTTGAATCGGTTCATCAGAGTAAGTGCTGCCTTATACTGTACTATGATCAGCATTTTCGGTGCAGAAGTCAGGTTGGTTTACGTATGATGGGATAGTCATATATCCTAGGTTAGGTACGTTTTAAATCAGATATTCGGTTAGATATATCAGGCATTATATTTGGGAAGTTAATTATTAGGTTCGGCTACTTAGGTTTTCTGTTCAGTTATTGAAACTGTACGGTCTTCGATTAGTTTGATCCAAGGTTTGGTTACTTATGTGGTAGGTAAGGTCAGTTGGGCGCACGACTCAATGAACTATAATGCCATTCTTGGAACAAAAGCGCACCGAAAAAAAGAGAGGTTCACAAAATTTAATTCTTGATTTTTACTCCTAAAAAAATCGTCTTCGAACCAAAGTTTCTTGCAAAACAAGCTTTGCTATAAACAGAAAAATTAAAGAAAATGTGTCTCACATGCAGAGATGTGAGCACATTGTTGCGGATGAATCGAACTGCTGCTCCCAAGCCTCCTGAACTTTGCCCAAGTCAGTGCACTTCTTGTAAGTCGTGGTCAATTCGCTGAGCGGTTGCGTTCGCGGCTGACGTCCCAAGTTCGGTTTATACACTATGTAACTCCGATCCCCAGCATCTTTCTTCCCAGGTATAGACAGCGAGGAATCCACAATCAAAATCGCCCATTTCTTCCCTTGCCTCAACTGCGGAATAAGAAAAAATCGAGAAAAAGGTTTGAGTCTTCGCCATAATTAAAAAGAGGATTCAAATAACTTACATCTCTGGTGAGGTAAAAGCCTTCGACTGAGTTATCCAAGTCAGCCGCTTTTCGCTTCGCTTCTTCCCAACTCATTCCTCTTTCAACCTGCACTTTATGGAGGAGAACCGAAGCTGTCCCAGTTCCGTGTTTTATCATCCACTTGTCCACATTCAGGACTTTCAGCCGGTCTTCCGAACCACCAAGATCTACAAAAACCATAAATGAATACCTCAAACAGTCCCAACAGCTGAAATCCTTGAACAAAAAATAAATTATCAAATCCGAACTGTAATTACCAAGAATGCCGAGGTCGTAGCGTCCAGCTTTCTTCGCATGATCAATATGGGCCTTCAAGGTATCCATAAAATACTGGAACAAATCGTTTTGTAGCTTCACAGGGAGCCCGAGAATTCTATTCAAAAACTTGGACATGTTCGTGCAATCTTTCTCCATGACTGGTACTCCGTATTCGCTTGTGATCATTCCTACTCCTATCAAACCGGCTTGCACATCTGAAAAAGAATGGGGTGTATAGTATTTCGCGGAAGTGGTCACGTTAACAATAATAGGAACACCGAACACGACAAGGTAAATGATGACGAATTGCTGAAAACTTTAACGCTGAATGAAATATATCGATGAATAAATAAATTTCCAAACCTTAGAGTAAGAATTTAATAGTTCAAAAACTCAAGCTTTCAATACTCCTACAGTATTTTGAACAAATGAATATACTGAAAGTACGTCTTCCTCTCCATAACCCTTACCAAATCCATTTACAACATTAAAGACGATCCATGCCATCAAAATATCTTGGAAGGATCCGTTCCGAAAATAATCTCGAAGTAATGGAAGAAAAAAACTCCAGAATAAAATAAGAGCGGCCCTGTCACAAAAACGAAATCACTCGAAAGAAAATTCATACGAGACTAGGAAAAAATGGTCAATTTCTAAAGAATACATTCCAAACCAAATTATAGTATTAGGAAATCAGAGAGAAGGAATATTTTTTCAAAATTTTAGAACTGATTTTTTGTTTGTAAACATACCTTTCAAGAATCCTAGGTAGGGCTCTTTCACTAGACCCAGCTGCTGACCCATGACTGTCCTCATGACGGTTTCCAAAGCCTGTCGCCCATATTTGTTATCAATATTGAACTGGGATAAGTCGCGCGACTCAGTCGCTCTCCGATCACCGTGCGTCAGCGCGCCTAAACTTTCCAGTCGCTTCGCAACTACAGACGCAAATCTTCGCTCACCGGCCAATTCCGAAATCAAGAAAATATACTCGGGAGCATTTGCTTGATTACTGCGGTGAGTTCTCCCTGAAAAAAGAAATAAAAAATTGAACATTCAAACCGAACATTCAATATAAGGCAACTCAGTTCCAAGAAGATCTATGGGGACGAATAAACGCGGCAAAAGTTTCGGACACATTTTCGAAAAACGTAAGTTTAGCTTGTTCAGAATTTAACAGCAGATTCCCACAATTTGCACTACATAAAACAACAAAAATTAAAAAATGTCCCAATACATATTAAAAAAATACATCGATCTTCTATTACAATTATTGTTGAGGGAAAAAACGAACGGCAAAATTTTGCGAATTTCTCCTTGAATGAACGATTTAATTCATACGATTTTTCCGAATTCAGTAAATTTCAGCTGATCAAATAATTAAGCGGATAAAACTAAATTTTTCAAGGGGGACAAGCATTGAACTAGGGAGGTTCACAGAGTTTCTTGACGCGTAAAAAGATAATTTGAGTATTTGAAGACGGCTTATAACATAGTAACTGAAGTTTGGTTAAATAAAAAATAAAAACTGCAGAACAGGTGGACTCTTTCCACAACGAAATTCCAGGATTTGAAAAATTCGATGCAAAGAACCCCTACAACATGGGAAAGATTCTTGTGGAACCATAAGAAAAAAAATCGTTCTGCGAAGAAAATCGTTGTAGAGAGAGTCCACCTGTATTTAAAAAATCGACGGACTTCGCATTACACGTACCGAATTGCTGAATAGCTCTGTCGGCACTCCATGGGAGTTCAAGTGTAATATGAACCCGTCGTCGCTGGTTTTTGACACGTCGGTCGCTTTGTAGCGAAATGCCAGAAGAAGCAGCTTCAGAGATAATGGCAACATCTTTATCGCCGTTCATGAACCTTTCCTTCTCTTTCAGATTCAGCTGCTCCAAGGGAACTTCCTCGTCGGCTGCACGATGCTCGTATCGAACGCCCGTTCCTTCCGTCACCATTCTGCCTTTCCTACCAGTCATCTGCAATATTTACAGATCAGTATCCTGTTAGCATCAACCTTTTTTTTTCTCGAGACTACAACCCTTTCGAGACCTGACAGGATTTGTATTTGAACTCCTGAATACTGTTCGTGGGCTCAACTTGAATTATGGAAACACTGGTTCGCAATTACGAAGAGATCATATTCTAAACTCGGATTCCATGCAAATGAGGTTTCAGAGTTCTTTGCTCAAACTCTTTGCTTTGACTTCTTTAAAAAATTTACGAATAAGCTACGAAAGTCTTGCATGAGCAGGTACCCATATAATGCCGATACAAAATTTTTTTCCGCTGTACCATTTGGCAGTATTTATCCTTCAAGAATTGAGATTTCAATCGGAAAATGGCCTATATTTTTCATCTTGGACAAAATCTTTTTTGTATACCTCAGCTACGTTTTCCGGTCCTCCGAGTTCGTCAATAAGCTGGTCGAGAGTGTTTGGTGGTAAACGTCCCGCCAACGCATCAACTTTTTTCAAAAGCTCATCCTTGATTTCACACGCACGATTGACGGCGGCAGACGAAGGTGCGCTTTTATGAACTCCGCTGTTGATGCCATTTTTCCCCGGTCTTCCCCGTTTCTTCGGCATTTTCTTTCTTCCGTAATTATCTTTCGGAATGAAAAAATGAGGCAATTACTTCACGGAACAGCGAAAGGTTATCAAGTTGGACTATGAGGTCGCGATTCCCAAGAGTTGTACATAATGGACAAAATCTTCAAACTGATTCATCAAAAACTTTCTTCTGCCCAAAGGTTTGGATTTTACATACATTATTTTTGTGCACTTTAAAATTTTAGAAGAAAACGCCCAGAAATTTGTTCAAATTCAAAGTCAACAAAGAAAATGTGACAGCGAATTTTGGTTGAAACGAAGAATATAGAAGATGTAATTTTGAGACAAAACAATCTATTCGACAAACTTGTACCTCCATCATCGTCGTCATCGGAAATCATTTCAACGGAATCCTCAGATTCTTCTTCATCCTCTTCGGCATCGTTCTCCACGTCGGAACCATGTTTGTCAGAGGCGTCATCGTGCATTTCGAAATCCGAATCGTCGCTGTTGTCAGAATGAGCCGAAGAAGAGTCATCATCATCAGACTCAATCTTCATCCTCTTGCGTTTGTTCCGTTGCGTTGCTTGAGCTGCGGCTCGTCTGGGCTTTCCTGATCCAGAACCGGATGCTTCCGGCTTTCATTTTATGAATTAAAGAGACGAAAACGCATCAATTAGTTTCATTGGACTTATCTCAGATAATTCACTAGAGTTTCGCAGGGGTTGCATAGCACTTTGAGGTACCAAGCAATACCCGTGGATTTTTACACTCCAGTCGGAAAAGCTGGCTATCTACTCGAACTTGCATTTCATCTACTCGATTCATTTTCTTCTACACTGTAATAAAATTTGAATTGAAAAAATTGGAGACCATCTTGGATTGGTAGGTGAAAAACATAGCTGACTCAAATCAACAAAATCTTTATAACTGTGGCCTAGAAAGCAATAAAACAGGTCATTACACCATTTAAAGTTACGGGCCAGATGAAATTAGAGCACTGAAACATCAAAAATGATGCCGAAAATTGATTTGAAAGAACTTAATATTGCGACTTATTTTCGCAGGACTGACGCATCCGAATTTAATAGGAAATGTAGTGAAAAATAAGCACCCGAGAATGATGGACACAATCTGAGTTGATCATACAAACTTGTCTTCTTTTGAAACAAATAAAGTGACATTCGCGTTCACTTCCAGCCATTTGAAACCACCAGGAAAGCCACGTTTCAAACGCGTGGAATGAAATTTGAATTACCTCGTTTTTCTTCGTAGTTATGCCAAGCAAACGAGCGATCCTGTTACGATCAGGAGCCGGGAAATGCTTCTCAACAAGAGTTGAGAATACGGCTCTGATGAAAAATGATGGTAGTATAAGAAAAAATTCAGAAAAAACGAAAATGGGAGGGGGGGGCTCACTTTGCAGTTGACACGAATTCAGTGAGAGTATCCTCTTTCTCCAAAGCCTCCAAAGTTCGGGCTTCACCAGTGCTTTGCAAGCCAATTACCACACATTTACCCATCTTGATAGCTTCTCTGAAAACACGACGAAAAATAGACGTAGTATGAGGATTCGAAGTATAAATCATGCATTTCCAACCAAGTGCTTACCGTGCCAGATCAACAGTGAAAGAAACTTTAGAACCAATGCAGAGGTACTTGAAAAACCTTTGATGCGAACCCCAAAACTGACCCCACATGGTCTTCTTCATTGATTTGTCGGCGTCGATCAAACACGCAGCTTCTTCGAATTTTTCCCGAGCAAAGACCCACTATGAAATTTGAGATTCATACATTGTGCAAGAAACAACAGAACACGAAAAGCGGAGATCTTACCAAATTGACAGCTTCGTTATACACTTCAATAAATTTCTTCGAAAGCTCGACGTTTTCAATTCGGAATGTGACGCCATGGAAGCTCAATTGGCGTGCAATATAAGTCCCACGAAGCTTCATATCCATAGCCACAATTTCCATCGCACCAATACCTCTGAAAAAAGCGAAAATTTCCGTCAAACACCTGAAGAAAATTTCCATCAAATAATCCACATTTTCCACTTACGGAATAAATTATAGTGTACATTACTGTTTCAGATAAAACATCTTGAAAATTGCATCCAGAATAATTTATAATTTTCCTGATCTAGCAATACTATTTCGTTTCAACACTTATTTAAAGTAATGCTGAAAAGAGAAGCAGCTTGATTTCACCGCAGGAATTATACTGTATATTCAAATAAAAAGTTACTCCGCGGGGAGAAATTTATACTGCGTTCAAGTTCCTAATTCGGTATCTTGACGTTAAATGACATATACTGTATTTTCACTCCAGATACATTTCAAAATACAGTATCTCTTTAGAACAAACAACAAGAATGGTTGCATAACTTATTTTAAACCTTATGCAGATCAACTTTTTCGACGCCGAAAAAAATTGACGCGTAGTCTCAGGCGTTAGATACGCACATTATCTGAAGTGGTGAACAATGTAACATTTTACACATTCCGAAGAGAAAGTAGGATTCGTGATTCACTCAAAAGACCCCTTACGACCTAATAAAGCAGAGACTAACCTTTTCTCAACAGACGAAATGAATTCTCCGCATTGTTTAAATGGAGTTCCACCACCCCACAGACCAAGTCGAACCATGTAAGCCATGTTTTTTGGCTCAGACGCTCCAGTTGCGGAAGCGTAAACAACTCTAGCATTCTTCAGAGTCTCCTGCAACTTCAGCACCGTTTGTCCCGTCTTCGTTGGCTTTGCTGAGCCAACAGGAACGAGGTTCTTCGCCCTATGACACTCATCAAATACAATCTGAAGGACAAACTTTAGTTAAGGATTCCAACCGGAATGATGCAGAACACTCTAGGGACTATAAGCTATTCAAGAGGAATAAAAAATTTAAGATGCCCACTAGAATTTCTCGTAAAAGAAATAATGGGTTTGTTTGAAAAGGATACCACACCATCACAATCTTTCCCAAACCAGTCGACAATTTGCTTGAATCTCGAGTTGAATTTCCCGCTGCTTTGAGATTCACCGATTAGAGACGAATAAGTCGAGTACAAAACGCCTTCACGGAAGAATCCGTTGTCCTTCCCGTTAATTTTGGCGTATTTCATCTAGAATAAATAGTAAATATAATTTGTTAAAAAATTAATTTTCCACAAATTGTTTACGAGGACGAACTTTGCTAAGGTTAGAAACTGGAATGTTCGCAGCGCCGATGTCCTTGAGATCACGTTCAGAATCGTATTTCAGGTCAGACGAAACCGAAACCCACAACGCCTTCTTCCTTCCATTGATCCAATTTTCGAAGATTATACCGGCGATAGTTCGACCTTTTCCGACACCGGCACCATCACCTGTAGCAATGCGAACACATCATTAGAAAAAAATTTTCTTGCGGAAGCACACAAATTCATATTGAAGACAATCACCAATGAGAAATCCAGCACGGCATCCATCGGAAAGATATTTTTCGTGCTGTTGCGTAGAATATACAACAGCCTCCAGTTGCAAGGCAGAGAGAAGTCCATTTTCAATTAATTTTTCCGGTAGATGCAGGTTATACCAAATATCTGAAGGCTCAACACTTGACAATGATGCAGTTTCAACGATATGATCTGGATGCTTCTTTCCAATTTTCACTGAAAAAAAGAAATAGGGCATACAGCCATCACACTACCAAAGTAAATTCGATTCACCTTTATAAAATATTCAACATACATTTCCGTGGCATGTAATCGGAAAACGTGTCTTGTAGACCCAACTCTTCTTCTCCGGCGTCATCTTCAGTTTCGTCCATCTCTGGACCAGCCATCGGAGGCCTCAGCATGCCCTATTATCAATTCATGAAGGACGGACGGTTCAACGCAATGGAATGGGCACTCAAGTCTTACCATAGAATAATTTGGGAATGGCTGTTGGAATCCGTTCATCATAGGCATACCCTGCATCAATCCACCCATCATTTGCAGAGGCATCATTGGCGGTTGGGGAGGAAGTCCAACTCCCATTCCTAGAAAATAAGATACTCTCTGTTTGTAGCTACATTAACGAAAAAATCGATCTCACTTACCTTGCAGCTGCGACACGAACGGGCTATTTGGGTTGAACCCAAATCTCTGCTGCATACCCAATAAGTTCTTCAGGATTTCGATGCTCGACGGATCCATAGCGTTATTCTGATTCGGCTGCATTTGAGCTACATAAAACGTAATTCAAAATTATAAAATTCACTACTTTAAAAGCATCTGTGGAGCATACGTCGAATGAATGAAGGATCGGGTAGACGCGGCAGCATTTTAGGAGCGGGTGCGGGGTTGGGGTTGACGTTTTCCAGTACTTGTACTTCGGAATCGGAACTCCGCCTGAATGAGGTAAATCATCATTTCAATACTTCAAACGATCACGGAAGAAATAGAAGTACCTTTGGAGGTCACTAAGCGAGACTCCCCCTCCGGGAACACTCTCGTCATCGGGGTCGAAATCTTCTGAGTCCGAACTATCATCTGACACCGTCTTCGAAATAATAAACGATTTAATTTCACTTCCAAAATATCATATCTCACATAACATTCTTACCACGACAACGGGGGGTTTCTTAACCCGCGGCATGATGCTGCGGAATGGATCACTACAATCCAAAGCACCTTTTCACACAACTCGTCCTTCGAAGTTCAAAAAATTATCAACATAGAATACGAATGAATGATTTTCCACACGTTAACAATCACGGATGAAATAATGCCACACTGTTGTGCTTCACATCCTCTGATATTCGAGCTTCGAACATCTCAGATTTCCACAGTAGTACCGACAACGGTGACATATGAAATTCCAAGAGGATTCCGCGAACGGCTAATATACCGGCGACAGGCCGCCATCTTAGATATTGTATCGAACGCTGGGGATCCCCTGGCTGGATTTTTCTGAACTCGCGGGAATTTTTCCACGCTGGGTCCATCCGCCGCACGATGGGTTGCCAGGAAAGGTTATTGTGCTTCGCCAGGGCCTCCTTTGCCTTTCACTATGAAAAGCTCAACTTTCAGCAAGGACTAAATGATGATGATATACTGTGTATTTTTTTAATTGAGAAAAGAATAGATCATATTTATAAATTCGTTAACTTGCATTTGCTTGCAGAAAGTAAAAGCACATGACCTGCTGGCCATTTTTGAATACATACAATGCACAGCAATGGATACTCAGGTGACAGCGCCCCTGATGGGGGTAGAGCGAATAACTTGCCTGGGATGTAGTCATTCTCATTCGATGAGTAATGTAGGGCGCTAAATAGGTTGGTCCGCACTTCTGAGTGCATTTGAGTCTTGGTGGTGGAAAACCGTGACGTAGCGAGTATATACGATAGGGATTGAACTCAAACGTAGTGATCAGTATTAACTGACCAGCTTGAACCTAAGCAGTGTTATTCTATCGCGTAATTTATGTCCTGTGCTAGCTTATCATAATCGAAATGGCTATCCGACCGATCATTCTGAGGGTATAATGCACCTTAAACTGTGAAATTCGTTATTCAGCAGAACTTCTGATCCAACTTGAGTTTCGATTTCTGACGTTCTCAATTATGCCGCGCGCTGCTGCTGCTGCTGCCCAGCAAAAAATTTGAGCATTCATGAACCCATTAGAAACCCATTCAAAAAAAGTGTATCCTGCCCATTCAGAAAACGGTCTTACAAGAATCTCTGAACTAGTTAGCTGGGCATTCAACTAATGCCTGAATGAACGCCCCTAATAACCATTCAACAAATGTAAGTACCTTTGGAGGTCACTAAGCGAGACTCCCCCTCCGGGAACACTCTCGTCATCGGGGTCGAAATCTTCTGAGTCCGAACTATCATCTGACACCGTCTTCGAAATAATAAACGATTTAATTTCACATCCAAAATATCATATCTCACATAACATTCTTACCACGACAACGGGGGGTTTCTTAACCCGCGGCATGATGCTGCGGAATGGATCACCACAATCCAAAGCACCTTTTCACACAACTCGTCCTTCGAAGTTCAAAAATTTATCAACATAGAATACGAATGAATGATTTTCCACTCGTTAACAATCACGGATGAAATAATGCCACACTGTTGTGCTTCACATCCTCTGATATTCGAGCTTCGAACATCTCTAATTTCCATAGTAGTACCGACAACGGAGACATATGAAATTCCAAGAGGATTCCGCGAACGGCTAATATACCGGCGACAGGCCGCCATCTTAGATATTGTATCGAACGCTGGGGATCCCCTGGCTGGATTTTTCTGAACTCGCGGGAATTTTTCCACGCTGGGTCCATCCGCCGCACGATGGGTAGCCAGTAAAGGTTATTGTGCTTCGCCAGGGCCTCCTTTGCCTTTCAATATGAAAAGCTCAACATTCAGCAAGGACTAAATGATAATGATATACAGTATTGTGTATTTTTTTAATTGAGAAAAGATTAAATCATATTTATAAATTCGTAAACTTGTATTTGCTTGCAGAAAGTAAAAGCACATGACCTGCTGGCCATTTTTTAATACATACAATGCACAGCAATGAGGATACTCAGGTGAAAGCGCCCCTGATGGTGGTAGAGCGAATAACTTGCCTGGGATGTAGTCATTCTCATTCGATGAGTAATGTAGGGGGTCAAATAGGTTGGTCCGCACTTCTGAGTCGTAAACTCAGAACCACCACCTTTTGGCACTGCATCGCTCATATATGCTATCCCTAACTTGAGTTTGCATCACTAGTCATAATTGACTGGTCGAACTTGGATTCGTCACAATAAGATAGCGCATTAAAATGTCCTGTGCTAGCTTATCATAATCGAAATGGCTATCCGACCGATCATTCTGAGTGTATAATGCACTTTAAACTGTGAAATTCGTTATTCAGCAGAACTTCTGATCCAACTTGAGTTTCGATTTCTGACGTTCTCAAATATGCCGCGCGCTGCTGCTGCTGGTCATGCCGATAAGCCGAAAGGTCGAACGACCGCGTATGCCTTTTTCATGAAGCTGATGAGCGAAGAGCAACGAAAGAAGAATCAGAGCGTAGCATTCACGGAACTTACGAAAATGTGCTCTGAGCGATGGAAGGTAATCATTGGTTGAGCACGCTTCATTTCCGAAGCTGTCAATCCGCTATATACGCTGTATATCATTATGGTTGTTACGTATGTGTATATGTATGTATAGAACATGTCCGAAAGCGAAAAACACAAATTTCAAGTGATGGCCAATGAGGATAAAGTGAGATACGATAATGAGATGATGGGCTACGTCCCAGGACCCACGGACACGAAAACATCGTCGAAGAGGAAGAAGAAAGATCCGAATGCTCCGAAGCGTGCTATGTTAGTACGTAATGCTGCTGGGTTTGTGCTTGAAATTTAAAGCTTCCATTATTAGGTCGGCATTCTTTTGGTTCAGCCATGACGAACGCGCGAAAATTAAGGTATCGAATCCTGGACGATTGGCTGAACGGCTACAAAGGTTCCTTGAGCCTGCGGCAACCCGCGTTCAAAGACGACGACTATTTGTAGTGATGGTCTTTAACCGCCTATTCCTGTTCGAAGCAATACTTTTCCACTATGCGTAAAAGTCACAACATTATATCGTATCCGCCCATATATATATTTGCCGATCATTCAATTTGTATGCCTAGAACTTTTCCTGACCATATTGAATGAATTTAACGGAATATCGGTTATTCCCGAGGCTCATAATAAACATTTCAATACTTCATGTACATGCGCTGTAACGCCATTTAAAATATTTATAGTTCCGTATATTATACTGTTGACAGTATATATCCGAGTTTACTTGCTTATACAGTACTTTCTTTACCAGCCGAATAAAGGTACAGTATTATATTTGCGGCACAAGTCACAGCAGGAGGCATCAGCATCCATGAGGCATGCACCAAGAAAAGGATTATTTTTAGTGGCGTGGAGTCGATCTTGAGTGCCTGTTATTAATGGGAATTCAAACCCAATAACTATTTCGATATAATCCCAGTGGTGATAAGTTTTCGGATTGTTGAAGATTCTACTGAATAGTAATTTTTGAAGATCTTGGAAATAAGCAAGACGAAATTTCAATTGAATCTCCGAATATTTTCTTACGATGAGTTTCAACTAGATCTATGTATGTTCACCATTTCTGAAAGAAAATAAATCCCAGCGCCGCTTTTACGCAAAAGTTGAGACGATGCGTTAAAATTAGTGGGATTCAGATGCGCATACCTGTATTTATTTGCAGAGCGTCGTCTTCTATTTAATCTTAAGCACATTGTATACTTGTGACAGGGACTTGCGTATCTACAAAGGGTGGGGAAAAGAGGTGACTGTTATTTCAAAAAATAGTAAAATCATAAACAGGTGAGGCATTGTACATTTTTCTGAAAAATTGGATGAGCTTCTGATCTGACATTATTTCAATGAGTATCGTTGAATGACCAGAATTTCTAAAATTTTCCAAGATGTACGTAGGTATTATTCTCTGTAAACTCATAGTTGGCGTATATTGTCGATTAATCATCCTGTCCTGTACTTCCCACGACGCAACTCCGGATGATTTGAGCGTTTATTATTCAGTTTTAATTCCTATGATGGAAATAATGTTCATGCCAACATGGGAGCTCAAAGTTTGATTCTCTGTAGCAGAAAATTTGATCCTCCGTAATTAGTATTTATCTTTTTGGATCGGAGCAGGGTGTGTTCATACTGAGTTTGGCTGTCTTTTCAGGAAATGGCGGCGTATCGTGCCAAAATCAAAGCTACCAATCATGANATTTCCATAGTAGTACCGACAACGGTGACATATGAAATTCCAAGAGGATTCCGCGAACGGCTAATATACCGGCGACAGGCCGCCATCTTAGATATTGTATCGAACGCTGGGGATCCCCTGGCTGGATTTTTCTGAACTCGCGGGAATTTTTCCACGCTGGGTCCATCCGCCGCACGATGGGTAGCCAGTAAAGGTTATTGTGCTTCGCCAGGGCCTCCTTTGCCTTTCAATATGAAAAGCTCAACATTCAGCAAGGACTAAATGATAATGATATACAGTATTGTGTATTTTTTTAATTGAGAAAAGATTAAATCATATTTATAAATTCGTAAACTTGTATTTGCTTGCAGAAAGTAAAAGCACATGACCTGCTGGCCATTTTTTAATACATACAATGCACAGCAATGAGGATACTCAGGTGAAAGCGCCCCTGATGGTGGTAGAGCGAATAACTTGCCTGGGATGTAGTCATTCTCATTCGATGAGTAATGTAGGGGGTCAAATAGGTTGGTCCGCACTTCTGAGTGCATTTGAGTCTTGGTGGTGGAAAACCGTGACGTAGCGAGTATATACGATAGGGATTGAACTCAAACGTAGTGATCAGTATTAACTGACCAGCTTGAACCTAAGCAGTGTTATTCTATCGCGTAATTAATGTCCTGTGCTAGCTTATCATAATCGAAATGGCTATCCGACCGATCATTCTGAGTGTATAATGCACTTTAAACTGTGAAATTCGTTATTCAGCAGAACTTCTGATCCAACTTGAGTTTCGATTTCTGACGTTCTCAAATATGCCGCGCGCTGCTGCTGCTGGTCATGCCGATAAGCCGAAAGGTCGAACGACCGCGTATGCCTTTTTCATGAAGCTGATGAGCGAAGAGCAACGAAAGAAGAATCAGAGCGTAGCATTCACGGAACTTACGAAAATGTGCTCTGAGCGATGGAAGGTAATCATTGGTTGAGCACGCTTCATTTCCGAAGCTGTCAATCCGCTATATACGCTGTATATCATTATGGTTGTTACGTATGTGTATATGTATGTATAGAACATGTCCGAAAGCGAAAAACACAAATTTCAAGTGATGGCCAATGAGGATAAAGTGAGATACGATAATGAGATGATGGGCTACGTCCCAGGACCCACGGACACGAAAACATCGTCGAAGAGGAAGAAGAAAGATCCGAATGCTCCGAAGCGTGCTATGTTAGTACGTAATGCTGCTGGGTTTGTGCTTGAAATTTAAAGCTTCCATTATTAGGTCGGCATTCTTTTGGTTCAGCCATGACGAACGCGCGAAAATTAAGGTATCGAATCCTGGACGATTGGCTGTTGCCGATGTTTCCAAGGAACTCGGACGCCGTTGGGCGCAAGTTTCTGCTGCTGATAAACATCACTACCAGAAATTGGCGGATAAGGACAAGCTTCGTTATGAAAAGGTGATACGCATTTTCAGTGTGCATTATATCGTATCCGCCCGTATATATATTTGCGGATCGTTCAATTTGTATGCCTAGAACTTTTCCTGACCATATTGAATGAATTTAACGGAATATCGGTTATTCCCGAGGCTCATAATAAACAATTCAATACTTCATGTACATGCGCTGTAACGCCATATAAAATATTTATAGTTCTGTATATTATACTGTTGACAGTATATATCCGAGTTTACTTGCTTATACGGTACTGTACTTTCTTTACCAGCCGAATAAAGGTATAGTATTATATTTGCGGCACAAGTCACAGCAGGAGGCATTAGCATCCATGAGGCATGCACCAAGAAAAGGATTATTTTTAGTGGCGTGGAGTCGATCTTGAGTGCCTGTTATTAATGGGAATTCAAACCCAATAACTATTTCGATATAATCCCAGTGGTGATAAGTTTTCGGAATGTTGAAGATTTTACTGAATAGTAATTTTTGAAGATCTTAGAAATAAGCAAGACGAAATTTTAATTGAATCTCCGAATATTTTCTTACGATGAATTTCAACTAGATCTATATATATGTTCACCATTTCTGAAAAAAAATAAATCCCAGCGCCGCTTTTACGCAAAAGTTGAGACGATGCGTTAAAATTAGTGGGATTCAGATGCGCATATACCTGTATTTATTTGCTGAGCGTCGTCTTCTATTTAATCTTAAGCACATACTTAAGCATATACTTGTGACAGGGACTTGCGTATCTACGAAGGGTGGGAAAAAGAGGTGGCTGTTATTTCAAAAAATAGTAAAATCATAAACAGGCGAGGCATTGTACATTTTTATGAAAAATTGGATGAGCTTCTGATCTGACATTATTTCCATGAGTATCTTTGAATGACCAGAATTTCTAAAATTTTCCAAGATGTACGTAGGTATTATTCTCTGTAAACTCATAGTTGGCTAATATTGTCGATTAATCATCCTGTCCTGTACTTCCCACGACGCAACTCCGGATGATTTGAGCGTATATTATTCAGTTTTAATTCCTATGATGGAAATAATGTTCATGCCAACATGGGAGCTCAAAGTTTGATTCTCTGTAGCAGAAAATTTGATCCTCCGTAATTAGTATTTATCTTTTTGGATCGGAGCAGTTATTATTCAGTTTTAATTCCTATGATGGAAATAATGTTCATGCCAACATGGGAGCTCAAAGTTTGATTCTCTGTAGCAGAAAATTTGATCCTCCGTAATTAGTATTTATCTTTTTGGATCGGAGCAGGGTGTGTTCATACTGAGTTTGGCTGTCTTTTCAGGAAATGGCGGCGTATCGTGCCAAAATCAAAGCTACCAATCATGAAACAGATGAGAACGATGGTGAAAATGATACCGAAGAAGACGAATAATTTGACGAGCGAAACAGTTTCGCAAATCGATGATCATTCGAAATGATGCTCAGCATTTGTACGCGTGTCTTGTTCGTCCGCGATCTCTTAATTTGATGAGTGAATTCTTTTCTTCTGTCTGGCTTACATAGCCGGTTTGCGGAATCTCGGTCTTTAACACCATTACTTCGTGTGCTTTGGATGCAAGTATTGCTAAAACCATAAGATAGTAAGTAATCAGATTAAAATTTAAATATAAGATAAATCTACGTACAAAAAGGTGAACTTCTTGGTATAGTAGAAGAGTTTTTTCGAATGGTTCTATACTCCTTTAATTTATTCCCGAAAGTTAGCCCTCTAGCAAAAAAATTCATTCAAAGAATACCGCAGTCCTATTTCAAGACCCAATGAGGAACGGTAGACTTAGTTCAATATCATCCTTGAAAATATAACTCTTCTATACTTACAATTGAAGTAAATACAGTACTGTATCATGAAGTTGTTCCAATTCACGATAAAAATTATTCTTGGCTAATTTTGTGAACCGGTTTCCATCAGTGAACTATAATTGATTGTATTAAGCGGAATATCACACAGAAACACCAATCAACGCATGAATGACATTCTCTTTTTGTGCATCGCATTCTCTCTCTATTCTCACCAAATACTGACATTTTCATCGCGAACAATGAATNAAAATCAAAGCTACCAATCATGAAACAGATGAGAACGATGGTGAAAATGATACCGAAGAAGACGAATAATTTGACGAGCGAAACAGTTTCGCAAATCGATGATCATTCGAAATGATGCTCAGCATTTGTACGCGTGTCTTGTTCGTCCGCGATCTCTTAATTTGATGAGTGAATTCTTTTCTTCTGTCTGGCTTACATAGCCGGTTTGCGGAATCTCGGTCTTTTTGTGGTAATGAAGCACACGAAACCTACGTTCATAACGATTTTGGTATTCTATCATTCATTAGTCTAATTTTAAATTTATATTCTATTTAGATGCATGTTTTTCCACTTGAAGAACCATATCATCTTTAGTTTTTTCGAATGGTTCTATACTCCTTTAATTTATTCCCGAAAGTTAGCCCTGTAGCAAAAAAATGCATTCAAAGAATACCGCAGTCCTATTTCAAGACCCAATGAGGAACGGTAGACTTAGTTCAATATCATCCTTGAAAATATAACTCTTCTATACTCTTCTATACAATTGAAGTAAATACAGTACTGTATCATGAAGTTGTTCCAATTCACGATAAAAATTATTCTTGGCTAATTTTGTGAACCGGTTTCCTTCAGTGAACTATAATTGAAAATAACCTTTACTTTTGGTAGAATTTCAGTGCATTTGATTGATTGTATTAAGCGGAATATCACACAGAAACACCAATCAACGCATGAATGACATTCTCTTTTTGTGCATCGCATTCTCTCTCTATTCTCACCAAATACTGACATTTTCATCGCGAACAATGAATTCCCGCTTTCAAGCACCAAAATCCTACGCCAGGGTTACCACAAATGTTCTTATTTCACTCGGTCTGAGAGTAATGACACCTTTTTCAATATCGTCATTCAAGCTCTCATCCTCTTTGTCCGCCTTCCCTTCGTAATCCCACTTCATTTTGACAGGTGCAACCTGACTACCCGAAAGGTCAGTTTCCCGAATGGACAGAACAGGTGCCGCTAGAATATCCTGAAAGAAAAATAAACATTTATTGAATTTTTCAACACCGTGAACAGACAAATTCACACCGAGAACAGAGACATGTTGACGTAAATCGATCGAAGCTTGAAGGCATGCGCAAAGAAGCCCAACTTTTTTCGTTAACTTTGAAATTTTCTAGAAACAACAATTCATACAACCAATATGATTTAATGCGTACTGCATTCCCTCATGAAATAATGTGATCAAAATATAAAATAGATTCATTTTTCAATGAAAAAAAAAACAAATGTCACATTCACTCAACTCACATGCAAAAATGTTTCAAAATTAACAAGGAAAAAGAGGATGTGCATCACACTTGATTCCGAGAGAACACTTCGACCCCATTTTTTACCAACAATGAAGTTTCGAGTAAAAAAAACTGAAGATTAATTGAATTCCGGTTCAATTGAAGTAAAATTCAAATTTTGATTTTTTTAAATCTTCCAAATATTGTAATTTTGAGATACCCAAAATGGGGTGCGCATCTTGCTCAGGGATATGTACGTATCCAAATTTAGGCTGAAAAGTCCAGGTAAGTTTCACTTGAGAGAGTAAATTAATTTAGATTGCAATTTTCAAGTCTGATGTCTCTTATGGTAAAAATGTGTAGTTCTGTGACGCGCGAAAATAATCTACACACAGCGCATGTGCAAAATGCTTTATATATACTAACCAGAAGCTCTATTGGCGCAGAATTTGACAACACAGCATCTTCTCCAGGTTCAAACATGTGCTCGAGCCTCATCAACAATCTACCATCCCTCCATGGCTCCAACGTCATCAAATTCACGTTCTCTGGCAAAGGAGCTTTCAACGCAGACACCTATATGACACCACACAAAAAAAAGCAGAAACGTGAAAAAGACTTTACAGTAAAGTTATTTTTCTCCTATGAAATTATTTTTCACCTTAGTTGCATATCCGGTTAGCCACTTTTTGGCACTCAGAGAAGTGGGTGCAAAAGCGTACAAGGGACGCATTATGTCCTTCACTTCCTCAGCTCTGTACAACTTTGCCGCGTTGCTGACAGACGTTAAAATGAATTTATGCAATCCACGCGCCACGAGTCCGGTTCCAAAAGCAGATTCATTCAAAGCTTCGCCAACGCCGAATGCGTCGTCGTACAGCAACCTTCTGTGGACCTGAAATTTCAGTCAAGTGTAAAGAAATTTAAGATCTCTCAACTTAGAAAATACAGACGTAAAGAAAAATCCTCCAGCATGAATACACATTCAACCATTCGCGGGACCAAAAACACATCTAAACAAGTCATTATCGACATGTGAAACGCGATTTCTCTTATAATAACATAATTTTAATTGATTCAATAGATTCCAATCCCTCACCAAAATCTCCATAAAACATCAAACATTTTGTGAATTTTTGGGAATTCAATATTGTTCAGCATGACATTGAAGTACTATACAGTATCTGAAAACTCTTGCTCATATAACTTTCTGAATTTCTCACATTGTAAAGACAATAAGAAATTCAAAATTTTCTGAAAAGAAAAGAACTATACTTCTCTTTTTATTCAAATAAACTCAAGTTTCAGTTCAAAACTTTTAAAAATTTGCGCTGTTTTGGCCAAAATATTGCCTTATGGGAAATAACTTCGTGCTGTGAATCATGTTTTTCCTTTTAAAATGTTCGTCAGCTGCTTTTTTGTGTTAATTTTTTTTGCGGGAACTCCCTGTATTTTAATTTTCTTTGAAAAAATTAGCGATCCACGCATTGTAATTCTTTAGTGGGAGCCACCTTTTTTATAGAGAAACAAGTTTTCACCATTTCATGGTTACTGTAGTGATAACTCATTCCACCCAACTGAAATATTCTAGACTTATGCGTAATAATCACTGATAATGCACTAAACGTACAATTCTCAAAATTTTCCATGAATGCAAACATTTAAAAATTTAAAATAAATTTACTCCTGATTTTCACCGCCTAACTTTTCCCATTTCCGAGGCATATACAGTAGAATTAGTTTACAGTACGGTATGTGTAATTTTGTTTCAAAAATTTAATTTCATCATCACGCTTTTCTTCAAATTTCCACGTATAATAAATACGGTATACTCGTAAATTCAATCGAAGGAAAATAGACATATTTCAAGTGTAGACCTGCAAAAAAATGAATATAGAGACGTACCATCAACTCAAGAGCCCCGTCAACGATGCTTCCTCCTCCTTGCGCTCGATCCGTCAAAATGGTCAATTGTCTTGACAAATTCGGATCAGATTGGTCCTCATCTCGGATATAACTTCTAGATAAAACTGGATAATAATTCCGAGAAACAGCTTCCGTGTCATCGCCCAATTCAAACGTTGGCCTGTAGTCTCGCGTTCTGGGTTCTGTCAATTTCCCGTTCGAGTCGGTGTAGAACTTGGCTCCGTTGCGGATATCAGTCACAAAGCGAGAAATCAACTCCTTCCCCACTCCGTCGCTAATGAAGAACACAAACTAATAAATTACCAGCCCCTCTGAAATGAATATTGACGGATAAAAAAAAGAAGTTTCTAGCATGGAGTTATTCGGGACATGGCCAAACATGAAACCGTAATTGCAATAACTTCAACCAGCGTCGCCTAAAAAAAAGAAAGAATGAATGGTGTCAAGAGAAGTATGCAATGCTCGTTTTAATCCGTTATTCCCTTTTTTGTATGCAGTATTCTTTCTTAAGTCATCCTGGAAAATTGATGACCGCCATTTTCTCTTGAGCTATCTCGAATTTTCAATTCACTGCTGCTTAAAATGTTTTTAATTGATTTCGACTATGGCTCGTACGCCACTATATTGCAGAAATTTTTCGAAAATTTAACCAAAACTTGGTTGGTTTCCATGTTCCCCTTTCGAAAAAAAAAAATATGCAGTCGCAAAACTCGCGATTTGAAACTTACTCAATCGGAATCGGTCCAGCAATCCACTCAGATTCCAGAACCTCACTGTCAGATCTGAATCGGATCACATGACTGGCCCAGTCTTCTGTGTACGCTCTAATTTCTGTCAACACGTCACCTAAGGAGAGAAATTAAATTTGTTAAAAAGTTGTGGCAAATGACGTGATGAATTGTAGAAAAGATCGGCACAATTTATACAACTCTAGTATACAAACACACCCAATTTTTCATACTACAGTAATAAGATTAAAGATATAACTTGGACATATACAAAAATGGCCCCGACTCCGACAGCTTCTTGCTGAACAATTGAGGTTTTAAGGGCTTGAAATCACAAAAAAATACTATCGCCTAGACTGGGTTTTAATACATTTTAGACTGGAATTTCGTGGGAAATTGGTAATAACAACTGGAAATACCCAATGAAACATTAATTTCAACGTACTCTTCACTTGAAAAAACGGCATACATTCTGAAATGGAGCTAAAGAATTTCCAAGAAACACGTCATTTGCGTATTTTCTTGATATCAAATTTTCTCTGCAGAAAGTGTAGCTTCTTTGATTAGGTCGGAATGCTTCAATCGTTCAATTTATCTTTGTTTTTTGGCCATTCATCAAATTATGCCTATGGCCTACGCAAAAAATCAGGGCATGAAAATAAACTGTAAATTTTACATCTTTACACGGATGGCTGGTTTGACTTGTACAGCTTCTTGCTCAGCAATTTAGATTTGTCTGAGGAGTGAGCATCAATTTACCAGCAACAAAAGACACATCCAACTGATCTCGCATGGTCAACGGAGCTTGACTTTCAGGCCTGAAAATATAAGCCCCAGACGCTCTGTCGCTAAAATTCTGATTAAACCCTCGCATCCCGTTGTAAAACATGAATTCCTGTCGGACTGACGCGCTGATTCCCGGCTGATCCTTCCTTTCAATCGAGCTCACGTGACCAGTCGCACTGTCCAACGTGATGACATAAAACTAATTCGGAACGAAGAAAAAAATGTCGACATAACAAATAAATAACAAAAACAGACACCAAGCTTACATCGTTCTCGAAGACGAAGCCCTGTTTCTTGGATCTATTAACTTTCAGTTTCACTTCTCGCTTCACACGATTTTTGCGTGCAGTCGACACGCTGACGTGATATGAAGCAAAACCCACAGGAGGCAAATCTCTGGCGACGAAGTGCACTTGGTATTCAGCGTTGCTGTTGCGACCGGGTAAAACGAGGATCGGTTGCGGAAGAGGAAATACATCATGGGGAACGGTATTTCCTGAAAAACAAAGTTGACGCGTTTTCATTTCTTTCTTTAAAATGCGGTTAGACAAGCAAACCATTTTTCAACTATCGAACGTTCCCGACTTTCTGATGTTTTTCACTGATACATACTTGACCCATTTACTAGAAAATCACGCGCACCTTTTTTCAAATCAAGAGGAAAAGAAGAGGGTGCGCATTATAAGCAGGAATAACATTTTTCACAATTTTTAATGCTTTAGCGCGCGTCATACTTGATTCCAGAAAGGAATTCGAACCAATTTCAACAGAAAATTTAAAAAAGGAAAAAAAAATTTGGAAAAATAACATTCAGTTTGCCAAAAATTTAAGACAAAATGGAATGGTGATGCATTTTATTTTCAAAATACGGCAATTTTCAGTCTCTAAAAATTGGGTGCGCTTTGAACTTGGGGGAACGTTTTTATCAAAATTGTCATACTCGATTCCAAAAAGGATAATATCAACGGACAATTTTTAAAATTGAAACTATGAAAAGTATAATATTCAGTTTGACTAAAATTCAAGTGAAACTTTTAATTTTAATACATTATATTTTCAAGATACAATATTGCAAGTTTTATTCGCTAAAAATGACGTGTGTATCGTACTCAGGAATACGTTTTTCTGAAAATTGCAGGCTAAAAAATTCGGGTGCGCGACACCTGGTAGACATTTCAATAACTGAAGTGGAGTCTTACAATAAAACTTATTTCTTCTTGAAAGAAGTTTCTCATAAACGATTCAAGCTTTCCTCACGCAAAAATATTCCTTCACGAATCCACTTTAGCTGTGATTCCAGTCCAAGTTGGCGCAGGTATTTTTATTGGGGTAACACAAAAATCCTTTGACTAGAACGGTTTCTTCCCGAAAGAAAGTCATATTAAAAATACTCTGTACAATACAGTAATCACCTTCCGGATCGGTGATCACGTAAGTCGGTGGACTTCCGTTTTCAAGGGCAACAACAGGGAAGACAATCAAGGGTGACTGGGGACGTCCGAGCGGATTATAAACAGTGATGATGAAATTTCCCGACGTCGTGCTTTCAGTAAATGCGCATTCACTAATATTCAATCGGGGACACGGGGAATACGCGAGTTTCGGTGCTCCATTCACCGCAGACGCTCTAAAAATCAACAAATAAACTCAGTCACACTCATGAATCGGTAAATGAGAGAAAAAAGGGGTTTTTTACGAATTGGCAGCAGCTTCAAATATCTTCCACCCGGCAACGTTAGCGTTGTGAAGAATTCTGTAGTAATCGTCCGTAACGTGCTGCTTCGCGGTTCCGGTTACTGCATCGTGGTGCTGGTTTATTCCCAGAGCTTCTCTCATCAGGTTCAACTCGGCCTCCAAACTGCCCGCGGCCGGTGCCAACGAGCTCATTTGTTTCACAGCCTAATAATTTATTGATCATCATGAATAATCTGACGATATAAGGCAGTTAAGTTCCTCTATTTTCAATACGGAAGACCGAATCAAACCACCTCAATCCAGAAAGAATGGATTTTTTTCCCTTCGGTTTTTATTCCCAAGGAACTGATCATTTCCCCCAATTCCAATCAACAAAATGATGAAAAAAAAAAACTTGAATACTTATTTCCATTGAAAACAAAAAAATGAGAAAACCTCATTTGAAAACATATCACCACTAAACCTAAAGAAACCACATTCCAGAAAGTATACGGATGTCTGTTCTCATTCCTACGCATGGAAAATTTTTCATATCAATGAAGCAGCCAAGATAAAACCTTGGATATTTCCATAGAAAATCCAAAACTCTTTAACAATCCTCTCGACTCTAGACATAAAAAATGTTTACAAACTAATCTTTGCGATGATATGCACTTTAAAATTCGACCCACCCAAAGCCGAATTGATTAATCCGAGATAAGAAACTCTCAGATAATTATATTTTATTGTGAAGAGCAACTACGATTTAGCCTGAATAACGTTTATTCAATGCCGAGGCCTTCATCAGAAAGAGCTTTTCGCCCAGGTTTGTCCAAATAAACTTCAATAATCTATTCATATTTTTCCGACTTGAAAAATGTCATCTCCATTTTTAATTCCGCCAAATAATCAATATTGTGTCTATTGGGCAGGGACCCACAAAAATCGGCATAACGATTTAACGACCAAAATCCCATCGTGGCGATTGGGCAAGGAAAAACAAAAGTCGTTATAGCGAGATTCTTCATAACGACATTCGTACAAGGAGCTGCGACTGCATATACCTGTAACATGGCGTTCGACGACCTGATGTAACCCTTGAAAGTCGGCCTGGAAATAAAATACCCAGTCCAATAGGCATGTGGGTCACTGGCATACGGGAAAAAGTCGTCAGTCTTCGTCGGCCACGTGACTCCGGCATCGTTGAGACCCTTGAGATAACACGACGGCGTTGAGTAGAACAAGTTCACTCGGGATCCACTCGCCTGCTCAGCATTCACGTACCTTTTTTCGACAACGAAAAACAAACAATGCCCTCACGCATTCCTCAACACACACACACACACACATCAGAGATAAGCTGGAGTATTTCATACCTAATTAGCTTATCCAAGTTCTTGTACCACACATGCGCGTCTTGGTAGTTGAAATCGTTGCCCATTGTTATCATGACATGATTGGTTTTGAACGCTTTCGCTTCATCCTCGGCCCACTTGATCAGGTCGGAGACCTTTGGCGAAAGATAACAGTGAAAGTTGTTTTTCGTTGCTATGGGACAAGAGGGGGTTTTTTTGCACACGAACCTTACTGATTACGTTGTAGTCGGGTGAGTTGGGATTGTCAATAATGACGTCGGAACACAGCAAATCAAAGCAAAAGCCCGGAGGTGGGCTGTAGTGGTTGTACAAAGCTCCGGTGAAAATCTCAGATTTCGCTCCTAGAGAAACAAAACAATCCAAATTGCTCGAAAAAAACACAAGAATTTAACAAGGTAAAATAAAATCATCGAAGAACTCCAGAATATACAAATGACTAGGCACAGTATATACATTTTTGAATTACGGAACAATATACATAACAATTGATTTATTTATTTTTTCGATTCAACAACGATTTCCCTGACTGCTTACATTTCTTAGCACATGTGTTTTACACATGTCACCTCAATTTCTTTTAGTTTGCGAGGTCAACGTTACGATATTTAAAGTTTTTTACGTCGTATTCCGGGAGTTGAACACAAGCTAAAATAGATTTCGAGAAGAATTTCCGAATTACGACAGTGATTCAGGCGACATCTTCCAACATTTCAAGAAACAACTAGTGGTGAAAGCGAAAAGAAATTCAGTAAAAAACTACACTTGCACCAATCCGCGTGGAAAAAATTGAAAACTTGAGAGAAATGAATTCAAATTATTGAATGAGAAGAAAAAAGAATTTAAAATGAATACATGAAAAGAATTCGCATTCATTCGAAACTATGGCAGATTCCTACACTTCCAAGCACTCGACCGAAACTAGACCTAAATAAACTTGAACCCAACCTGATGAGCCGTATTCAAGAAAAACTACGCGAACATGATTCAAACCAGCTGAAATTAACGTAACTTAAATTCAACAGAAGGTTGAAAAGTTTTAAAATTAAAAAATGAAAAATATAACAGAAGACTTATGTGATATAAACTCAACGAAAGGTATAAAAAAGTCTTGACTTTCAAACAACGAAAATATCATTTCAGCAAAACCGAAGAGAGATCACTTAATTAATAGATTCAGAGACCAACAATTTACCCAAGCGAGGATTAGCCCGCCAGAGCATTTCCATGGTTTGTTCATTCTTCCGTTTGGTTTTATCCCGATAATCCAAACGAGCGAAGAAAAGCCCATCCATTCCCATCTCTGCGAAAATTGCTGCTTGTTCCCTGGAATGTCCGAATGGATCGATCTGCCAGCCAATTTTCGGGCGTCCACAGGTACCGAACGTGTCTTCCAAGAACCTCAAAACACAGCAAAACTTCTAAAATTCGCATTCTTCGCCCTTCATCATTGTAAAGACAAATTCTTAATCTTTAATCGAAATAATCATATTTATAGTATTTCAATAAAACGTGACTGACAAATATAGGCGCCGAGATCTGAAACAACCGGCAGTCGATAAATAAGACAATGGAACTGAGAGACAACGCGATTTTTCAACAAAAGGAAAAACAATCAATCTTGTGATTGATCTCGGCAAAAGGGAATTTTCGTGACAATGTACCCATTTAATTAAGAAAAAAAGGCTTTTACCGTGAATTTTCTTCCTCATCCTCCACAAATATTTTGTTCTTCAAAAATCGCTAGACATGGAACTTAAGGAACCAAAAAAAGTTGCTGTCCTTCAACAAAGCTTGTTCACAAGGGATGGTTCAAAAGTTTTACTGGGCCTTGAAATTAAAAAGCTACATTCAGTCTCCTCGAACGAAGCACTGTGGAATCAATAAATACATAGTCATGTTTAAATTCAGCCCCAATAACATAAAAATGATCAAAATAAAAAATTGTTTCCCAAGATCCGGGATATCGTAAAACAGATTTTTCAAATACTGTATCTTAAAAGATATATTTGGTAGTTACTTAGACGGCCTTCAAATTCCTCAAGTTCGAAAAATAAAACCCATGGCCTCAATTTAATACTAGTGTACCAAAAAATCCGTCTTTGCTCCAATTCAATCAAAAGTTTAAACTTTGAAATTCGAAAAAATAAGATTTTATTTTGGGAAAATGATTTTACATGCATTTACCCAACAAAGAAAACCCTGATCAAATCATAGTTCTTTGTGCTTCAGAAACAATTTCGGCTATCACTAAAATTATATTTGGCAGCCCAGAGCAAATTGACGGGTACCAAAAATTGAGCAGGAAAAATTGAATGTTCCAGCCCATAATTAAAAAAAACGAGAAAGCTTAAAAATTAGGTAACCAAATAATAAATGCAGGAAAATAAATCTCACTTCCATCCCCAGGACATGTTGTCAATAATTGCGGTGTAATGAGCTGACGCTTCATCATTCATGGACCATCCGCCACCAATGAATTCCAAACGTCCTTCATCAACCATTCGCCGATAATTATCCCGGGTCTCTTCATTCTGCTCGTCCCACCACATCTTAAAAAAGGCGGTTTCTACTTGGATAAACCTTGAAAAAATAAAAATTCAAAAAAGTGTCTCAGAAAACATCGAAAATTAATGCGCCAGATTAAAAATAATCGAGTGAACCTTTTGGATTCATCCTTCAACAGCTCCTCCAAATACGAGTCGATGATGTACTGAACACCCGCATTCTGGATCTCGCTACGAGCTGCTCAAAAATTAAAATCAATTTAGCAAAATTGTAGGAAAAAAAAACAGTTGCACTCATCACCTCCAAAGTAATACTGATCAACAGTTTTCAGCCAACCAACGTCATCATGACTGTGTGCAACTATGTGAACATTGAGTTTATCTGCTTCTCCCTGTGGACATGTCTAAAAAGGCAACCAATGAAATAGAAAAAAAAACCTGTCAATTCATTTACGGAAATATACGATAACGGTGCATTTTTTAATGCATAGAATCATGCAACCAGACAGTCTTTATACAGCAGCAATGAAATTACCAAAGCTAATGACCTGGCTTTGAAACTGCGAATTCTTAAACCCTGTAAAAGCTGAAAACCAGGGTTTGAAGTTTTTCTAGCTCAGAACAAACATAATTTTTACGAGAATCACATTTTCAAATGAAACAAAATGTCTCTGGTCTTCCATGAAAGAGACCATGCTTTACGTGTATCTTATATATTCTCAAAAATTCATTCAGGAATACAGTAAATTACTCGTAATCGTTTCGAAAGATGTTCTTTATTAAAAGTTCAATTTTTGGTTCCACGTAATTACATATTCAATAATGAAATTTAATTTAGTGACTTATGTTCAGGGCCTGAAAATTATGCCAATTTTTGAAAACAACCTCATTAAAATACATTTTCCATCTCATGACTCTCGACACTGTGAAACTAAAAAGGAAGATATAATGAATAAAAATGTTTCGATTGTTACATTTTTCAAGAATTTATGTCGTTTTCTCACCTGGTAGCCACAGTTCACTCCTTGCTTCACCTTGCGACGATCAATTACGGAATGACCAGATAAATTTCCAACCACACAAGATAAAATTAAAACAGCTAGCAGCAACCTAATTTATGTCGTTTTCTCACCTGGTAGCCACAGTTCACTCCTTGCTTCACCTTGCGACGATCAATTACGGAATGACCAGATAAATTTCCAACCACACAAGATAAAATTAAAACAGCTAGCAGCAACCGCATTTTGGGAAAACCTTCTCTTCTAGCCCCCACGAAACGAAGTGAAAACGTCAAAAATACACGAAGCTTACTCAGCAGCAGCTTTGGTAGATTTACAGCCTTGGGCAAAATAATTTCGTCTATCCGTTCGCTGCCAATCAAATAAAACGCTTCCGTATTTATTTGTCTTCAGATACCCGATGATCAATTCTTTTGGATTTTACTCATGAATTACATTTTTAAAATGGCAAGACTTCGCCAACGCTGGACAAAAAGAAAACCATGCAGAATTACACATGAAACACTGTTTCCTGGCAAGTATGATTTCAGGTCTGTTTTTCACAAGAGCAAGAATCGAAGTGATGCACACGAGATGGTGTTCGAGCAATACTGTAACTTCATTTGGGGCGCGCAAAACTCCGAAATACAGTTTATATACATTTTTTCAAGTATCTCAGGCTTCAAGATAAGCTCATCCAAAGAGAAGGTCAAAATCGTAAAATGTTTCAAGCTCAGATCTCGAAAACCACGTTCAAACCAAAAATAACGCGCTTCTCACAAGGTATGTCTTACACTTCCATAATTTCTTTTTGCTTTTCAAGAGAAGGAAAATCGCGTTTATTTCCAGAATCTGTTTCACGCGGCGTGAACGACGTAATGATAATCCGATGAATTTAAAGAAGAATGGATGCTTAGAAGCCAAGTTTCTGAATAAATTTGCAACTCCTTGCCAAATGAACATACACTTGAATAGGCAATTAGGCAAAATTTCATGATTAGGCAAAATTGAATATGTGTTTGAGTCTACAAGCTTGCGAATCCTACACGTATCGTAAATAATATCCAAAAATTTTCCCGAAGAACATTCACTGCATACTGCCGGTCATTTCCTGAACATTACCATGGAATTCAGAAACGAAATACTGTAAATAACCCAGTCCTCCGAAAAATGTTTAAAACGCTGGATTCGAAAAAAAAACCAACTCACCAACAACTTGACGATAACCGAAAAGATTTTGGATCCGTATTTCAACTCCACGTTGCATTTCACAAATGGGTTTCTCCTGTTCAAAATAATTTGGGAAAAATTGGCACAGGCCATGCGGTGAAACACAATTAAATTTGATTGATACTCACCCAACTCTTCAGCACGCGATTTCCTCAAACTTACCCAAGGAATTCTGAGTTCAAGTCGAAAATAACTCTGTCGGAGTGCTTTTCCAACGTGTATGCATAGTGTAGCTAGACTTCTTTTTTGCTTCTTGAGCTTCATCTGATGCCAAAAGATCAGATTCTAATCGGTTTTCGTCTGCAAAGTTATTTTCTGTACAGTATCTTAAAATTGCGAAACAAATTTTATTCAATATTTGAGAAACAATTAAATACGTTCTCATTGAAGTCTACAAAAGAAACGTGATGCGACACAGGTACAAGGTCCAAGCATCAATCACGTCCGCATCTCGAGGCCCCACTGTATTCAACGACTTGACATGAATTGAAAATTAAAATGCAGTCTTCAATACACGAGGACAGGTCAGCTGCCAGACTGATTGCCGTGTTTCCTTTCTTCCTTTCCTCAACTTTTCCTCATTCTCCGCAGAAAGTGGAATTGCGTTTGTCGCGAAATTCTCAAACTTCTGTGACATCATCATCACAGAAACGCGGAAAATTCTCACATTCGAAAGAAAACCAGGTGAATCTTCATCACTGTGTTTATAACTGCAACTTCGCTCAGACACCCCACC